>JAPQWS010000142.1:4675000-4981331 GCA_028651295.1 Catharanthus roseus
CCACCTCGATCTGATCGAAGTAATTTGATACTCCTTCCAAGTTGATTCTGGTATTCATTTTGAAATTTCTTTAACTTTTGAAAGGAATCAGATTTATGTTTCATTAGATAGACATAACCATATCTACTGAAATCATCCGTGAATGTAATGAAATCATCGAAAGCCTCCTTTGGCTTGTGTGTTCATTGGCCCACATACATCGAGTATGTATAAGTTCCAATAAATCGGTAGCCCTTTCACTTTGCCCCTGTAAATGGACTTTTAGTCATTTTTCCCAATAAACAAGAATCACATTTTTTCATAAGACTCAAGGTCGAATGAAGATAAAAGTCCATCTTGATGGAGTTTTGATATGCGTTTCTCATTTATATGGCCCAAACGACAATGCCAGAAGTAAGTTTGATTTAAATCATTAGATTTAAATTCTTTGTATTTATGTTATAGATGGGCTTACTAATGAAATCATGTAGGTTAAGAATGTAAAGTCCATTACATAAAGAGGCATCCCCATAGAAAATACCATTTTTATAAATAGAACTTTTACCATTCTTAGTATTAAACTCAAAACCATCAATATCCAAACAAGAAACTGAAATGATGTTCCTACTCATAGCAGGAACATAATAACAATCTTTAAGTTCAATTATAAGCCCAGTAGGCAAAAGTAAATCAAATGTCCCTACAGCTACAGCAGCAACTTTTGCTCCATTTGCAACTCGTAGGTCCACCTCTCCCTTTGCCAAAGATCTACTCCTTTTGAGTCCCTGTACATTTACACAAATGTGAGCTCCACATCCGGTATCTAATACCCATGAAGTAGGAGTAGACATATTAATTTCTATAACAAAAATACCAAAAGCGGTAGTCTCACTGGCCTTTTGCTTCTTCTTTTCTTCCAAGTAGAGCTTGCAATTCCTCTTCCAATGACCAGGTTCATTGCAGTGGAAGCAAGTCCCTTCCTTTGGTGGTTTAACCTTGGGCTTGGGCTTCTGCTTGCCTTTACCCTTTTGGCCATATCCTTTCCCTTTCCCTTTCCCTTGTTCTTCTTGAACTGCCCCTTCTGAACCATCAGAACATTAGGGAGTAGACTTCCTAATGTTTTGTTCGACTCGCTTGAGCATCCCGTGCAATTCATTTATGGACTTTTCCATATTATGCATATTGAAGTTCATGACAAACTGATCATAGTCAGAGGTCAAAGAGGCCAAGATCATATCAGTAGCCAAGTCATGACTTACAAGTGCTCCAAGTTTTTCGAGCTGATCAAAATACCCTTTCATCTTAAGGACATGAGCACTAATTGAAGTGCCAGGGGTCATTTTGCAGCTATTCAATGCCTTAGTGGTAAGATATCTCTCTTGACGTGCCTGCTCTTGGAACATTTCCTTGAGCTGTTTTATCATCTCATAAGCCTCAACTTCCTCGAATTGCTTTTGCAACTCAGATTCCATCGTAGCCAACATGAGACATGTCACATCGTTAGAATCACCCTTGTGCTTACTATAAGCATCCTTTTCGACTCTAGGGGCATTGTTAGCTGGTTGATTAGGGATAGGGTTCTCAAGTACATATAGCTTTTTTTCTTGTTTAAGGACAATCCTTAAATTTCGTGCCCAATCAAGAAAGTTAGTCCCACTAAGCTTATTCTTTTCAAGCACGGATCGCAATAATGTGTTTGAATTGTTTGAGGCCATTATCTACATAGAATTTGCAAAGTAAAATTAAATAAATGAAGCATTAAATTTTCCCTAAATATTCAACACTTGATATAAATCATGGGTATAAAAATTCATTTTATTCTAATCATAAGTAAGATTTGGCTTAACATCCATAATTAGAGAAAAATGTATTAATGGGATTTACATCTACATGTACCGGCAAAATCCCATATGATGTCCTAGGCTCAAAACCGTTTTGATAGCCTAGTTAAGCCAAACCATTCCAAGCATACGGAAATCACCATTTTCCATCTTCCCTTACTTAGGTAACCATTATCTCTTGCTTTGGCAGTGAGACAAAATGATGATCCAAGCATGGAGAAGTGCTTATGATTATGGAAGGTATTTTACGACTTAATTTTTACATGGTTTCAAAAACCTTCTTCCTTTTATTTGTATATTATTTCACAAAACATATATCCAAAATAAAAGGAAATAAACTAAACATAACATGCATAATATATACATTAAACAAAACGTGTCATAGCATGGTCCCAATCCTATATTGACTTCCACGAGCCTCATAGAAGTCAAAGGTCAATCTAGGTAAGTCTTCATCTCCATGAGCCTGCCTCCAATGTCTTGGCCTTCTAATCTTGTTACATAGTACAGAAAACATACATAGGAATAGAAAATAGAATTAACCTATTCTAGTAAAGCTTGATAATATTACATCAACGAAAACAACGACACGCAGGCCGTATTTAAAAACATACAACCCATTAACAAAATAAGCCAATCAATCACAAGAGGTAAAGTGCCATGCTATGCACCATGCACTAAAGATAGGAAGAAACATGCAAAAAAACAACAAGGGGGTTCCGGGGGCGAAGCCCCCGGAAGAAAATCGCGGTCCCGCTGGCCGGTTAGCAAGCGGGGTCAAGGGGCAGCGCCCTTGCGGGGGTCTCAGGATTTTCTTTCTGACTCATTGAATGAGTTATTGCCGTCATAAAACCTAAAATCATGCCGCCAGAAATTTTGTTTAACAGTTAAACATTAAATCATGTGATTCTGCATATTAGTTTAACAATTAAATTGCACAGATTACAGACTGTACGCCAAATAATTTGGCAGTAACAACATTCTGTTTAATTAATCGCATTAATAAGTAAAACAGAATATGATATATGCGAATCCTATAATTCAATTTACTCTGACTATTACACTAATCAAAAACCTTACTATAAGGCCGATTGAAAACAACACATGTAATCAAAGCAGTAACAGATAAAATCAGTAAAACTAGTATGTACGAGGCTCTGATACCACTGTTGGAATCCGTAGGCAAAAACAAAGTAGAATAAAACTACAGAAATCCACCAACAGGATCTGCACATACTAGAAAAACCGATTGGATAGAAATTACCTCAATGTTTTCATTGTTCGTTCTGGAGGCGCTGCTTTGTACGCTTCGCCCTCTACTGGTATCCACGCGACGAACTCCTCTGCAAGTGAACGGGATGCTAGCCACTTCTGTGTTCTGAAAGCTGTTCAGAACTGATCCTGACTATCTGGTAATCGGTCGTATTTCGGAGAGATGAGGCTAGATACTATATCGTCGTTCTAGGGTTTAGGGTTTTGTTTTTCTTTAATCAGATAAAGGACGGCCACCAAGAAAAGGTTAACATAACCTCCTATAGCTGTCAATATCAAAACTCTAACTGTCATCTAATGACAGTTTAATCTCGTCTGTCTATTCGTATAATCATCCAACGGTTGGATGAGTAATATTAAGTAATTAATTTCATTTATTCGATTAAATAAAATTAATTACTTATTAACTTACCAGAAAATACAATATGGAATCTAATTCCCCTTTTGTATACGTTCAACGAATCTGGACACAATCTAGATTCATTGAACGTGGACATTATGCTCACAAGATCGTCTATGCGTGTGACCCTGTAGGTTCACTTAACGTTGGCAGTGAATGAAAAATGTCCTAGACATTTATTCACAAAACATAAGCGGCCTCTAGCAAGACATTATGCTTACCCAAGTTAAGTAAATGTAATAATAACCTAGCATCAGATTTAATATTTAGTCCTTTTGTCACACGATATCCTAATTAAGTATAAGGCATGGATCAAGTCATCCTTATAAAACTTAATTAACCATTTACTTGATCACCAGGCAGACTGTTCCAACAAATAATATTAATAACACCTTATTAATACTTATTTGAGCATGGCCATGCATATTTTCCAGTCTTCCTTATCAAGGGTCCCATGGATATCTCTCTCTAAAAGAGAGGGACAAATCCCTTTCACTATCTCCAATATTCAAGCCATGACGAGAAAATAAGCCAACCAATAGTCATAATGATCACCTAATTAAAAGTGATGTTTGACTATGTCAAAACATATTTCTCCCCATGCAAGAAACATTAGAAACATTAGGTCAAAGGACACCAAATATAAAACTGAGAAGAAATACTTATAACTTAAACCCATGTAATATTTCTTCTTCACTTTGGGTCATGTCCAATACAATATTCTCAATATGTATTTATGAATTGATTTTATATCTCATATTCATGATCAGTAAAACTTGACCATCAATCAACTTCACACTATTGACACTAGTTTACAAGATGTAATAAACTAGGGACAAATAAGAATAGTATTTTATTAGCTATAAGGGTTTTACTATCAAGTCACATACTTGATGACCAAGAGCATAAAATACAATTCAAAAATACATGCTTCATAAATCATAAATGTGAGTCAATTGGTCTTAGGGCATATACTAACAAGAAATACCCCCAAGGATTAAAAGAACCTCCACTAGACATAAAATGCAAACCAGAAATAGAATAAAAACAGTTTGGATTAAAGAATTTAAACACTGTTCTTTTCGTATTATCTTGGACAGCAGATAACCCGTAACTTATGGTCCATAATATGGTGGCATAGCATGTTAATTTATGCAGTGATATAAAAACACCTAATGACCATGTTTGACTCTTAGAGTAAACAACAATGCTCCTTAGGGAGGTTAATGCCCTCTAAGTTAAGTGTATAACCATTACACCTATAATACGTATCTCAAGGATGGCTCCAATATGGATGGCCACCACCTTATACAAACTATAGACAAGCTAGTGCTAGTACCTCCAAGCCCACTTCCCAAGGCTTAGGCAACCCCAGCAGCCCGTGGACTGCCTATAACGGTTGTCGGGCAGCTTGCATTGCAGGCTGTACAACAATTCGTTTTATGGTCATTACAGGCTCCATTTTTTCAGGATTTTTTTATCTTTGATGCAGCTGCATATCCTAGAAAGACTCCATATAAAACAGCAACAACAAACACCAAAACAATGAGCAAAGAACTGGAAACAGAATACATGAATCCTACACCTCCGCTCCCGAGGTATATGTTTTCTATGTAGAAAAAACTGAATGAAAGAAATCAAAATACTACAACCGCTTATGCCACTAACCACGAGCCGTACACAAAATATAATCCCATGAGATAGAGCAAAAAACGGCCAAAAATAGCCACAAAAAATTAGAAAAAACAGCTACTAACCAAAATACTGGAAAAAAAAAGCCAGTTTTTTATTTTAACTTGCAACCTAGCATGCTCCTAAGGTTTTAATTTCTCTGATACAAAAAAGGATATCAAAGCGCACAACAGAAGCAAGGAGGTCAAAATTTACCTCTAGGAACATTGAACTCCTAGGCTGCCCGCAAACAATTGTAGTGTTCGATTTTCGCCGATTTGCTTCCCTTGTTCTTTTTCCTCAATCCATGAATTGGATTTCCATCCACTTCTTCATCTTCAAAAGCATTCCAAAAAACTCCATGATCTTCTGGAGTATTCTCTCACCCATATAAGCATTTCCAATGAGGAAAAACAAAGAGAAGAAATTAAATAGAAAACCAAAGAGATAAAAGGTGGCTCTATTTCTCTTCAATTTTACAGCCAAGAGGGGATTTGATAAGTCTATTTACCCTCTTAAGCGTTGATGTTTTTATCAATTTTGGGTGCTTAAATGTTTATAAAATAGAGTTTATTGATCTGTTTCTTCTTTTATTGTTATAGGTACCTTCAGAATGAATATTTGTTGAAAACAAGTAATAACAAAGGACTTTGGAGCGAAAACGAAGCAAAAAAGGAGAAGAAATAATAAGCTCTCCAAAAATTGGGTCCATGGCCAAGCGATGCAGAGTCTGGTTGATTTCTTACTTCCTTAATGACCTTAATTAGAGAAGTATGATTCTTAGAGATTTTAAAAGACTTAATGAGGTTTCTATAAAGCTAAATTTTGTCTCAGTTGGAGTTCATTTGGTCATCAAAAATATTATGCAAAGATTCGTTTTATCACATGACATTCCAGTTTGACACCTTTCGGTAAAAACGATCATAACGAGAGATATACAAATCCAATCGATATGATTAAAGATGTTTTGGAAAGCTAAGAGAATTATCTAAAAATAATATGAGACTCCAAGACAAGTGTCGTGCACTAAAGGGATAAAAAAGACTCGATAATTGAAATATACGTACTTGATCCCAAAAAAAGAAGAAATAATGAAATTTTTGGGCAAAAGCTATCCGGATCCGGATAGTCGCACTATCCTAATCCAGATAGTCATGGAGGGGCTGATTTTTCAATTTTTTAGAACTTTTCCTTTTTGCACTTTGATTCCTTTCCTTTTTGTAACTTAATTCCAAACTTTTTTAGAAAGGGGTTAGAGTAAGTTTAGAGTAGGATTTGGAGATTTCTCTCCTATATAAACCCTTTTAAACACATTAATTCATTAGATAGGTTTTTAGATTCAATTCTATATTTTGCAAGAAGACTTTGAAGACCCAAATTTTGGGAGTTCTTCGGGTGACTCAGAGATGAGCTCGTATGTTCACCTGAATCACGGAATCTTCAAGACTTCCTCCGAGCTCCCCTAAACTTATTCGATTTCATAAATTTATCTATAAATTTATGTTTAGCGGCTAATTTAATTTGTGTTTAAATGGGGATGAACCCTGGAATTCTTTGTCAATGTTTTATTTCAATCTCTTGTTTTGATTATTTAATTCTTGTTTGGTTGTTATTCAACTGTTGTGTTTATTTACCGATTTTCACGAGATTGGTAATTTCGTAAGATTAATTAGAATTGACAAAGGAAGGTTAATCTAGGGCATAAATTGAATAATAGGAATTAGTAATTGAGTAGACATACTTGTTACGATTCTTAGGTCACTAAAAATTACTATAACCTAATTCATTCATAATCGGGTTAGGGTTAGAAGACATTCTTCTCTAAACTATTAAGTTGAATAGGAAGATATTCGCCTAGACATAGGGTTTATCCGATTTTTTAGTTAAATCCAACCAGCGAGTTTTAATAATTAATCAAACGATTTTCTAATTAAAATTAACTTATGGTTCTTGAGGATTCTAACATTTAAACGCTCTTTTCCAAACTTGTTTTAAAAACCTTTTTAATTGTGTTTTTTAGTTTTTAATTGTTTATTTACTTTTAAAATCTTTTCCAAAAGTTTTTTAATTACACTGTAGATATGTAGTAAGTACTACTCCTTGGCCGTCTCGAGATTTCGACAATCCGCAGACTTTCTTCACCTTATTACACTGATAGATACGCTTGCCTAAAAGTGAAATTTTGTTAGGATTAGAAACCACATATCAGGCTTCCAATGAAAGAAATTTTGGCCAAGAGAAATGAGAGAGAAGTAGGGAGTTGGTTAGAAGAGTCTTTGGGGATAACTTTGATGAAAATAAAATCCCCCCTCTTTATCTAACTATAGACTTGAAGTCTATTATTCCACTAAGCCTCAAAAAAGGAGGATATTTTTACTCCAAAATGGCCATCCACCTTAGATTGTAATGCCCTAAGGCCCCGTTTGATTGGAATGAAAGGAAAGTTGAGGTAGGAATGTAATTACTTGGAATCTAAATCCATGGAATGTAAATCCATACACATTACTTTACTATGTCTGGGATATATCAAAATGTTAAGAAGGAAAATAACAAGAATTCATTCCAAATATTTAGTTTAATAAAATGCAACCAGGTAAAGAATTTATATTTATATCAATTTGGCTAAAATGACCCTAGTGCATTTATCTAACCCAAAATTTAATATTACTATTTTAAATTACATATAAATATCTCATATAAATTTGTGTTTGTATAATATCCTGAAAAAGAGATAAAAATTTAAATATATTAATTTTAAGAAAAATCAAAATAAAACTCTAAATTCCACAATAAAAAAAATATTTTTATTCTTAAATAAAAAACTTTAATTTCATTTTTATACATCATTCTTCGTTAATTCGATATTCAATTCATCTACCTTTAAAAAAATATCCATCTAATTCAATAAAATAATAGTTTTCATGTGAGGTGTATATATAAGAATGTGGGGGGAGAGAGAGAGAGAGAGAGAGAGAGAGAGAGAGAGAGAGAATCCACTTTTATAAATTAATTTAGAGAAGATTTAATATTTTTATATTATAATATACCAGCAAAAAGTTGGAAAAAATTGTTCTGAGTATGAGAGAAATGAACAAATAAGAATAAAGAAAATGATAAATTATATATGTATAAAAAAAGAAAGAAAAAAGAGTCTTAAATATCTTTTTATTTATTTAGAAAAAAATATTTTTATTGTTATTTTATTAGAATCCCAAGGAAAGGAATCACAATACCACCTCCAGGTAAGGATTTACAATCACAGAATTCTCCATTTTATTTTCCCATTTGCTAGGAGTCTGATTCCTTTTCCCAAACATAAGTAATAAACCAAACGTTGGAATTTAAAATTTTGGAAAGTGATTACTTTCCTTACTCACTTTCTTGGTCAATCAAACAGAGCCTAAGGTTTTAGCTGATTTTTTTTACTTTGGCCAAGGGCTTTTGAATCTATAAAAATTAGCGCGTCTCTCTTGGTCTGGTACGGTTATTTCTGGGCTTCCTTTAATTAAATTAATTAATTAAAACTCAATAACCACCAACCCAATAAAAGGCCTATGGGCTTCTTAATTAATTAAATATCTTGGCCTAATTTATTAGATAAACATCTTGGGCCCCTATTAAACAAATAACCTTTATTTCTTCTTTAGTCCTTATACTCTCATTTTGTGGTAATTAAATCACACAGGTATACATGAGCTACTCCATGGACCAAAGACAAATTATTTTGTACTACTAAAATGGCCAAAATACATTTGCTATAGAATAGTAGTATTTCTCATTTTAAATATCTCCAATTATCACCATATGGAGATACTAACCCCAGAATAATACTGTAGAAACAGGTCTCAAACTACGAGTGTAATGTCGATGATACCATTCTATGTAAGAGCCATCATTGAGTATATGCTGAGTGTACTAGCTACTTCCTCAATGTTATCTACCATGCTTAGATATCTAGTCCGATAATTAGTGACTCCTCAGGATGTTTCTTGCTTATCTTAGGGAGCAACCCTTAAGCAAACACCGGAGACATTTCCCAGGGACTTGATTTTTATTGATTATCCTAGACAATCACAATGGAGTGATTCCCATTGAAGTTATCATACGAGTCCATCTTGACTAACTAATTCCAACTATCCAACGTACAAGGATTATTGACCTCGTGGCTAGAAGTCTCACCTATAGCGCATCTAAGTAGAGGAAGTTTAGCTTTGCTAGACAGCTAACTCGTACTCTAACTGAAGAGTGCTCGTCCACGTTGTAGCTGTGATAGACTTGGTTTCTTTTCCTTTATAGTACCTTTTAGAAAGCCTCTATGACGAGGTCCAATTTTATATGCTCCAGGCATACTTGTATAATAGTCATGAGAAGACCACTCATTGATCTAAGGTCCTATCATCCATCAAGGAGACTATCATACAATAACCTTTAATTCATTAGCATGCACAACTCCATTGTCCAGCCAAGAACAAAGCTACTTATACTTTAAGTAACAATAATCTGCACCTTACGGTGAAGCACGACCCAACATGTGGATTGCCTACTTAAAGTACGTGGACCTTATGTATGTATAGTAAATGAATGCATCCAAACAAAAAAATAATCATAAAGATCATTTCGTATTCATTCCATATATTATAGTGTTTTACATCATCTAGAAGTCTTCTTGGCATACTTCCTAACTTTTCAATTGATCAAAATATACTTGTTCGCCACATTTTCTGCTACGCCTAGAATTCCTACTCAATTTCATTCTCCTATCTTGTTTATGAGAATCAGCATTCCTAGCAGTTTGCCTCCTACTATTTCTGCGGACACCAACTTCCTTATTAGACCTTAAACGATTTAGCCGAGGTCTTCCTCGAGAAACTGTCACATGAGGATCCAGAATTTCCCTTTCCTCATTACCATCTAGTACTGGATCACTATTATTGTAGGTCCCTGCAATCAAGTACATTCCAACTCAATAACTCCTCTTTGATGTTGTCAATAGCCTGCTTGAGTGTCACAAGTCTTGCGGGAGTTACAAGTGTTAAGTCTACAGTTTCATTAAAAGCTTTCTCGATATCTTTGATCTTCTCAAACTTTTGGTCATGTGGGGATTTCCTTCATCGAAGAAAATCCTTGAGTGCCTACGGTGTACATATTTCCTCCATCTTTTAAGTAAATATCTTTCTGAAAATCTGTTCACTCTCTTAATTAGAGCAACCTTTAATATGTGAGCACACAATGACCCATTTTACTTAAACAGTCTACAATTACACTTCAAAAAACATCCCTCCTCCTTGTACAAAATGATGTATAAAAATTCTTCACATGCAAATTATTCACCAAAGCATTCTCCATTATTCGGAACTTCTCAAACTCTTCTTCGACCAGATTCTCTTCCTCAAATCCAATCTCCTCACTAGCATCTCCGATCAAATGATTATAGTACAACATCTTCTTAATTTGACTCTGAAAATTTTCAAACAGTTCTTAGTATATGTATCTCAGAATTGCATCTCACAATCATAGACGAACACCATTCTAACCAAAATATTGCTCAATTTGTAATCAGCATACACTTCGTTCTCCACCTAATGATTGATTGCAATCTCATATTACTCTACAAGTTGTTTAAGAGTGCCAATTGAACAAACATATCCATAAAAAAAGGCATGCATACTTTCACTTCTCTAAGTTGACAATATCTCTGCCAAAACATGTGATTCAAATACGTAGGAACCTAGTGTTCTCTCTCATTGTATAACTTAATTAACCACTGATTTGTTTCAACTTTATAGTTAGCAACAAACTAATTCAAATTTGTCTCAAACATTGCTTTAGTCAAACTATCATAAATAAGAGATCTGAACTCCTTTCTTGCATCACGAAACTGCTCTCTTAAATCCCTAAACATATCTGGAATTTGGCACATTATTTGCCAAATACAATACCTTCGTATTGTTGTTAGACTAACTTCCTTAATTGCATTCCCCATACTCTCACATTCATTAGTCATAATTGCAGCAGCCACTTGACCCTCCATTACTGAGCCAGGTACTGAAAAACCAAATATATGTCTCTTTGTCATCATGAAATAGGAGTGTTGAACCAAACAATGTAGATTGTCGATGATGGTTGACTCCAACAATAGTCACAAACAACATCTTGTATCTGTTAATAAGATATATTGAATCAACATAAACCACATCATTGAACTCTTCATAAACTACTTTACTTCAAGGGTGCACCCGAAAAATACATCTAGCCTACTTTCATCATCCATGAGAATCAAATGGAAGAAATCATTATCTTTTGATGCATTCTAATGAATATTCTATTTATGCAATCAGCATCCCAACTCTAATGTTCAACCTTCTCACCTTCTAGACATAGTTTCTGTAGTCTCTAGGTAGGCATCCTAATTTTTCCGGTCCTCCAGCTTGTACCTCCGAATTCTCATACTGTTGCTTGGCCTTACTCCAGCCATGTCGTGCATTTCCAATTTCCTCTTCAAATTAGAATTTAGACTTCTATGAGCAAGCATAAACCTGGACAAAGATAGGTGTAATTCGTGATTATGTTATTTCACAACCTTTGAGACTTGCCACATTCCATTATCTCTCAAAATTGCACAAATACGGACAGGGTATTATATCCTCTTTGACCGCTTATAATGACTAGCTTTTTTACTTCTATCACAACTAATAGTTTGATATTTTTTCGAAGAGCCAGTTTCTTTGGAAGCAGATTTTTCAGTAACAAATAAACCTTTAGTTTTTGCATAGGCTAGATATGCATTAAAAAAAAAAAAACTCATCAACGTTGTTGAAGTATTTAACTATACTTATAGGTTCTTGCTTGATTTCTCGTCTCCCGCTGCACTCTGGAGTTCTTCAGCATTGTCGCTTCCTTCATACTCTGTAAAATAAGTGGAATACATCAAGTCTTCCTCTTCTTCCTTTAGCTCGCCTTTCTCGTCCCTACCATCATTCAATATCAGCTCAACCCCTGATTCGGAAATCTAATTTTCCTCCGTTATAATTCATTCTCAAGATGGAACAGAGTACGTGATGAAAGAATACTGAAATCCAAATTATTTTTGAAAGTAAAGATTTGCAAAATGTTTGGTGTTCTTCATTTCTATTATACTCTTCTTTTAGCCGAAAAAAAAAAGAATATAAATGTTCAATCAATGTTCTCTTATATGATATGACAGTGTATAAAAATGAAAGATGAAAATGAAAGAAGAGAGAGAATGCAAGTTGACTTTCTGTTGAAATTGGTTCGCTTCTCTCCCACTTGCGCAATAGACAGTATAATCTTTTTTCCAATTACTTTTTATAGAGGCGCAGTCAAGTCACAAATCTTTACTACTTCCATAAACTTGACTTAAATGTACTTTTTCTCCAAAAAAAAAACAAAAATTGCCGGTACCTTGACCTGAGAGCCCAAGGGCAGAAACACAAGATCAAACAAATATATTAATTTCTTTTAGGATAAATTTCGATTTGGTCCTTCAAATTAGCAGTTCTGTTCCAATCGGGTCCTTCAAAAGATTTCCGTCTCACGATACACGGTCAATAATATCAAATAGTTAACTTTGCGTGCAAATGAATAAAAGAAAAGATTGGTTACTTCTTTTCATCATCCTATTTCCCCTTCCCCCATAATTCATCAATTCATCTGCTCCCTTTCTTTCTTCCCTTCTTCGCCGTCAATTCTCGTCTCTGCGCCTCCCTCCTCATTCTTCTTCCTCCGATCTTCTTGTGGCCCACCCCTTCTTCTTCTTCTTCACCTTCCCTTTTCCCTTCCCCTTCTTTCAGATCGCACCTTTGCCTCTATTATGGATAGCTTTGAGGTAGGAACCCCCTGCTGTAGCGATTGATTCAGATTAGACCTTCAAAACTTTTTGAAGATTTGATTGTTTGTGATTTTCTTTATCATTTGATTGTTTACTGTGATTTTCATAGAAAAGAAATTGAACTTGGAGTTAAATGGAGGCGGTGAAGGATTACCCTGAAAGAGGGCAGGGAAATTGGTTTAGCGTTAAGGTAAAAGGAGGAGCGAAGTGGATGTGCTGGGAGTAAGATGTTTGGCCATATTCCATCTAGGTTCGAAGGTTCTGTTGCTTAGAGGGGTCATCTTATGAAGGATTGGGCTCCGCAGGTTTTGATCTTGATGCACCCTACTACTGGTGCATTCTTGAATCACTGCGGTGGAACTTGGTTCTTGAAGAAATTATTTCTTTCTTTTTTTTTTTTTTTAGGAAATTGAAGAAATTATTTCTAGGGTGCGAATGTTGGTGTAGTCGATGGGGGCTGACCAGTTTCTATATGCGACTTCGATCGTGGATCAGTTCCAGTAGAGAAGTGGAGGTCATTTTTCAATGGTACTTTTGCTCAGTTATTATTATTATTATTATTATTATTATTATTATTATTATTATTATTATTATTATCTTTTTGTTAGTTTAAATTTGTTTGATTTAGAACCTGCTGAGAATATGAAATGAAAACTTCAGCCTCCCCTTCAATTTAAAGGATGATACTCCGACAAAATGCCAACAGTTGGATTGTGGGTTCAGAAAAGCTCTTTGGAAAATTGAGTCGGAGATTTGTTCGGATCAGTATGATGTCATAACTTTAAATATATAAATATATTAATTATTTATAAAAATTATTCTACATAAATAGAAAAAAATTTTACTTTCGCAAAAAAATTAAAAAATACAAGTATCATATAAAAAAATTTGTATTTCTAAAAAAACTTAAATATGTATAAAGTACATATTACATACCAAAAACAAAGTAAAATTTGCTCAAATACAAATTTAACATCATTGAAAACAAATAAAAAGTCTAATAAACACACTTAGAAAGTAATTTAAAACAACTACAATTCAAATATTACATAGTTTAAATTTACTTTAAATAATTAAAATCAAAGTAACATTGAAGGTCAACAATCTCCATCTTCATTATTATGATTAGCTCAATCTTGAAGTTGTGAAAAAACAATTTGATCATCATCTTCATCAACCAACATATATTTTCTCTTATCTAAAACATATAACAAAACTTGAGTTATAAAATAACATTTATGTCCAAATAAGAAAAATACAAAGAGAATACTTTAAAATTTTATTCTAAATAAAACTAGTTCAACAATAAATCTTTACATGGTTGGGTGGAGCTTTCTTCACCCTCCGTAGTATACTCTTCTTCCATCATATTCTCTAACTCATTAAAGTCAATTTCTCAATCAGGTTTGATCAACTGGCTCATAATCAATTAGATCATATGATCTCTTGTTTTGTGTTAGCATAAACAACATGAATAATTAAACCAAGTATTCACATGAAAGCAAAATTAAATCACAATAATAACAATAAAGTCTTTAACTTTTATTATCTGTTATTCAAACGAAGGTTATAATGAACATAAACAAGATTATTCAGTTTTTTATGATCCAATCTATTTCTTTTCTTTGTATGATTGCATTCAAATACACTCCAAATACGTTCACAACCTGAAGAAGATGCAGTAGACTTAAAACCTTAATAGCCATCTTTTGCAAATTTAGAGCATCAATACCAAAGAGTCTCCACCATTCATCTATGTTATAATTGAAACATAAACAAGAAATAAGTCAATAACTAAACAAATAGGTCATCATACAAATTAATTAATAGAAAACTTAAAATTTAACTATAAAATAATTATTATAATTCAAACTTATCAAGACGAGAAGAACGACAAGTTTTTTGAGCAAATTCCATTCCAAAACTTCTGCGTTTTTTATTTAAAACTTGATATTTCATCCATAACTTCTTTCTTTCCATCAATGTGGAATTTCCTCAAGATATCCAATATATTTCTCAAAACTTCAGGTCTGTTCGTACTACCATCTTTCATATATTGAAAGGCTGTATTCAACCAAAAAATACTGCAGAGTAGAGGTCCTTCTTCAACATAAGATCCTATCTCTTGTCAATTATATCATTATATAACTTATACGATCTTTGTTTATTTCTAAACAACTTTTTTATGCCATTAACCACCCTCAACATACCCTCATAAACATATCTCAAAGAAGGCTTTGCATCAGAATTACATATACGCAACAAATGCATGAGTGGCATCATAACCTTCACACCAATCAAACAATTATTTCAAAATTTATCATCTAAAACAATCGGCTTAACTTCTTTGCCCTTTTCATTTTCCAACTCCTCCTTAAATTTTGAAGAAGTGACTAAGGCCTCCAATCCTCTTTATGTTCATAAAGGCTATTTAAAGCAATAAATGTAGTAGCAAACCTAGTCTTAGCAAGACAAATAATTTCTTTCTAACCATCTCTTTTTCTCAACCAACTAAGGATCCGTTTACAATTATAGAGAAACTTTGTCTCTTGAGGCAAGAGTAATCGTATCTTGATGAGATTGCATCTCACCGATATCCTTCATAATCAAATTAAGACAATGAGCTGTACAAAGAGACCAACTAATAGATGGATATTTCTCATAAAGTAACCGTCCAGCAGCTTTGTAATTACTAGCATTATCGTGACCATGTAAACAACATTATCAACTCCAACTATTTCAACAATTTCAGTAAATAGAGAACATAAAGTTTCAGCATTTGACTCCACATCCGAAGCATTAACAAATTTAATGAATGCAATCCCAATAGGACAATAAACAAGAAAATTAATTAAACTCCTTTGTCTACTATCTTTTCATCCATCACCAATTATTGTACTTGTTACTGCCCACTTACTATGAAAATTATCAACAAGCAATTCAACTTGCTTTTTAGCATCTTTTAATAAATTTACCCTAAGTGCATAATAGCTTGGAGCCTTATATCCATGACCCATAGATGCTATTTTTTACTAGCTTGCTAAAAATAAGGTGAGTTTGCAGCATTAAAAGGAAAACATACATAAAACTACATAGCCAAAGCAATATCTGTGTCATGCCATTTTTCATTACTTCGTAAAGATGCTTTAATGTTTGGTTGAGAGGAATCATAAACTTTACCTATCGTATAAGCTTCAATATCTTGGCTGTCCCTTTTTTTCCCTTTGTTGAGCCCCACATTAATTTATATTTCCTTCCCCTTATCCTTACGAGGAAGCATTTATTCAACATAATCATCCGATCAAGCCTCTTCTATAGGCAATTCATACTCTCTTTTCTTCTCCTTTGCTTTTTTAGCATTTTCCTCTAATAAATTTTGAAAAAGCAATTGGGGTTTGAAGAAACTTTTTTCCAAGAAGATACATTCCTTTTTACTTCAGCAAGATGTTGCTTCATCCGATTGATACCCCTGCCTAAAATAGTCAAATCACAAAACTTATAACACAGGACTTTATTGTTGTTTTGAGGATTCGCAACTTGAGTACAATATTTCCATGTTTCATTTTCTCTGTCTACGATTTTGTCTCAAGGTGATTGATTCTTCATTACTTGGTGTAGACCGTAAATCAATTCATTCTCCTTCCATACCCAATTAATAGTTTACAAGAACTTAAAAATTTTGAGCTTTCATCAGTTTTGCCTATATGGCTATGCAAATAAAGTAGTAGATTTTATTGTTCAATGTGAATAAACTAGAAAAAATTAACTGATCTTTTAGAATTCAACAAGAATCCAGTGACAGAAACAGAGTTCTCTCGTTCTTGGGCTACAACTTTTACTTCTTTGCTTTCACACTAATGTTCAATCTAAATGCTAATCTTAAGAAGTTCAAATGCCTTGAAAAGCTTGAAAGACATTCACATAAGAGGAAAGGAAAAGGACTAAATTTAGTGACATTGAATTTGAATTTTCTCTCAAATGGCGAAGTTGCAACTAAAAGCTATGCCTAACTGATGTGCCAAGCAAGAAATAAAGTAAGGAAATGACAACGCCAATCATCAAACAAATGCACGAGCAGAATGCAAATCCTTTCTACTGGAAAATCTACAAAAGCCAAGTAATATAAACGAAACATTTAAAGAGTCTTTTGCAGTGCCGATTATAGTTGATAGAGGAGCTCAAACCGTAAAAAGTTGCTAAGATGAAGTTAGATATAGCATTGGAGAACTAACAGTAGGTAGAGAAAAGGAAGAGACTTACCTGAAAGAGGTGTATCAACCTTAAGTATGATAGAACCGTGAACTGAACTAAAGCTTAGTAGCAGGTAGAAGAACCGCAGAAGCAAGCAGAAGAAAATATTAACAACAAATTAATTAACAGGTTAACAACTTAGCTAAGGTTTAGCTTAGCCATCAAAATAAAATAAAAAGAATGGAAAACAAGAAAAGACAGCAGCAGAACCGCACCGCAGCAGAACCAGAACCGCAGGAGAAGAATAAAAGCAACTGCAAGTCTACAACTTTCAAGGAGAGAAAGGAAGAGTATACCTGCGTGGGCTGAGAACAGACCAGCGTGGGCTGAGGGAGGAGCCGCCGCCCCAGTGATGACCTGAGCAGAGGGAGAAAGTTATGGTTCAACTTCAATTATGACAGAGGAGGGAGGAGAGCAATGTTGAGTTTAGACGAGTCTGAGAGTGTAGTGAGACCATTTATCTGATTTTGGGTTTTTAAAAAAGAAAATTCAAAAACACAATATTCCGATTTTTTCCGTGTCTGGTCGAACTGACCAATTTTGACCAAGTTTGACCAGTTTAGTTGTGTAACGACTTTCTATTTGAACTAGACTGGACAAGTCACTAGTTCCCGTTCAATCGATCGAACCAACCAGTCTGGTCTAACTTTTTCAACATTGCAAAAAAGATTAAATAGGAGGAAGAATGGAAGAACAAGAATAATAAGAAGAAAAAGATATTTAGAAATGCCCCAAATTATTTTTATCATTTATTTTGGCCCCATAAAGTTGACTCTTTGTGCATTGACCGTCAATTAAGAGGCGTTGGTTAGCAAGGTCCGACGGTTTCTTTATTTCTAAGGACCTTTTATGGACAATTGAAAAATTAAGGTCCTCAATTGAGACAAACCTTAACATTCACGGACCAAATTGAAATTTAATCCTTTCTTTTATTTATTTGTTTATTTTAAAGGAACAATACTATCCTAGTATAAACTCTGTTTCTAGTTCTCCCCGGTAGACTCTCAATCAATCAACTTAAACTGCAAACGATCAAGCCCTTCTTGAAATCCAGAGAAAGGAAGCAGCTTAAAAGGGGAGAAAACTCCTGGGATTGATCTGAAATGGCGTTAAATCATAGTGGATCATCAGCGTGTAATCCGAAATTGTTGAAGGTGGGGCTAGGATTGATGGCGGTGTGCTTGCTGGGATACATATTGGGGCCGCCATTGTATTGGCACCTCAGAGAGAGCTTAGCCGCCGGCCGTTCTTCTACTTCTTCCTCTTCTTCTGTTTCTTGTCCTCCTTGCAAATGTGATTGCTCTGCCCAATCTCTCCCATCAATTCCTAAAGGTTAGTGTAAAATTTAAAGTATATTTGTTGGTTTCTGCAGATCTGTTTAGATCTCCCTATTTAGGGTTTTGTATTTTTTATTTTTGGTCATTTGGGTACGCTTAATTTAGATTCCTCAGGTTTATTTGGATTAAGATGTAGTTCATTAGTTTGTAAAGACGGAATTTTTACCATAATTTTACACAAGAATTTTTCTAGTTAATTTGTGCGTCAATTAATTTATGCTTCAGGTAGAACATATGGAATCAAGAATTTAGGTTTCGTGAAGATCCAATGTAGTTAATTTGTGTCAATTAAATCTGTTCTGTAACTTTATTTTTTATGAAGATAGAACGTAGTTAGTCATACCATGCTGATAATCCTGTGTTCATGTTATTGCAGGATTGATAAATGCTTCCTTTACAGGTTAGTGTTCAGATAATTGTGCTCTTATTTATTTCTGGTCCTTGTTATCTTTTATATAAACTGCTTTCATTATTTTGTATTAAGATCAAAATTTAACACTTCCACAGATACTATTTTCTATTTTTTTTTAACATAAACTCTTTTCTTTTTGTGTGTATCTGTGTGTGGAGAGCGAATGCTTGCTTCACTAAGACGAGCAGGCTAAAATGGTATATGTGTGCGTAGAAGGCTTAGGGAAGTTTTCCCAGTTATACATCTTACAGAAAATGCTGCCTAGTCTGGGCTTGTAATATTTCCTTTTACTTGTCTGTCTATTAACTTTTCAATTGAAATGATCCTGTAAGCTTGTAAAAAGATTCAAGTGGCTCTTTTGTGCCTGCTTTGGTCTTAGCTTTAATTACTTATTTTCGGCGCAATACAAGATTCTAAAAGATAATTTTCTGAAGTTGTGGAAAGGTTAATTTACAAGGCCAGAATGTTAAAACTGGACAAGGGTTAGATTGATGGTAATAAAAATTTGGGTTGTGAACATGGATTCATTTTGTTATAAAGATTTCACTTTTCAGTTGGCCCAAAGATTTCTTCCCTAAACTCTTGCACCATTCTACTTGCTTTAAAATATGCCCCAGAAAAACAAATTAGGCCTGATACTGAATCAAGGGGACCCTAGAGATGATGAAGTTACTGATAATTGGACGTGCGTGCTTTCTGTTTTTTTTTTTTTTCCTGAAATTTACTTCAGGGGACTGTGTACTGCTGACAAAACCTTAATTGCTTTTTCCCTATGCATATGCCGATTCAGCCACTCAGCTGCTCTTTTACATGCTCTCTGTCCCCAACAGTTTTTGGTTCTATTGAAAGAGGGCATGGAGTCCATAGCGCCTGTCTTGGCAGTATGTCCTAATAATTGGTAAAGCATATGCTTTATCTATTTTGTCGCTGGCATCTGTATATAGGTGAAATATAGGTAATCTAGTAAGGGTTAATTAATTTACTTCTATCCTTTAATATTTTTATCAGAAAGAGTTTCCATAAGGGTGGGTGGTGGAAAAGGTTTATGCCTACTGTTGCATTAGGAACAAAGAGTCGTGGTTTGCTAATGGAGTAATTATTTGCACCCCCCCCCCCTCCCATCCCACCCCCCAAAAAGAAAAATTTAAAAAACAGAACAAAATAATGTAAATGCAGAGGTCATTATGATGGTTTACGCCTGTTTTTCCGTTTCAGATATACACAGATGAGGAATCTTATGCCTAGGAATCACTTAATTGGGGATTCCAGTTTAGTAGTAAAAAGAGTTCATGTGTTCTTTCTGGTTTTCATTCTGCTATATGTAATTAAATCATACTTTTGCACATTTAGAGTGTTGCCTTATTTTCCATTTAATCCTTGCGTTCGATTCTTACAAACTATAAACAGAGTACTTTCAGCTTCTTTTTTTCGCTTAATTGACTCAGGAGTGTCAAAGATATTTTAACTCCACTTTAACTCGAATAAGGGGGAAAAAGATAAAAATGGAATTGAGGCTCAATTGTATCTGAAAGATTTATGATTTTCTGTTAACAATATTAGTCATGGTTTGATACCTAATTCATCATTGTAATCTTCCTCCTACATGAACGGTTTCCTGTTTTGATGCTTAGCTTCTGAGGCTACCTTTATCATCCTTATACAATTGATGATGCAAGAAAACATGTGATGTGAAACTGTTTTTCTTTCCCAGTTTCTCGGCTGAACTTCTGTGGAAAGTGACTAGTTGTATCCGTGAAGAGTAGAAATACTGTTAATGGAGCTTTTACTTCATGTATTACTTTATCTTCACTTTTGTGCATTCAGGTAGTTTTCCTACATTGCATTTGATGCCTTTATATATCTTTCCATTTAAATTTCTAAAACTTGCACCATCATTCTTTATGTTATGATGCTTCCCAGATTGTGCAAAGCATGATCCAGAAGTTAGTGAAGACACAGAAAAGAATTTTGTTGAACTATTGTCTGAGGAATTAAAGCTGCGAGAATCTGAAGCTTTGGAAAGTCAGCAACGTGCTGATATACAATTGCTCGAGGCCAAGAAGATGACCTCTCAGTACCAGAAAGAGGCAGATAAGTGCAATTCTGGAATGGAAACGTGTGAGGAGGCAAGGGAAAAAGCTGAAGCAGCTTTAGTTTCACAGAAGAAATTGACTGCTATGTGGGAGACGAGGGCACGCCAGAAAGGGTGGAAAGAAGGGACCGGAACGTCTAGGACTCAGTCTCAGGCAAACGTGCAGACTATGTAAAATGCCAATGGCATGATCCTCGGTCACCACCTGGCTACCTAAATGATGTGGTTGTTGCGGCAGCAGGAACTCTATGTTCAGGCCTCTGTCAAAATTAAGTATACGTGAAGGGATTCCGAGTTCGAGTTTGTACTTTATAGTGGCGATTTAGTATGGAGTTGTTTCGGTATGTGTCACCAGTTCGTTGAGAGGTAAACCATTCATTATGCCGCAATGCTTTTCCACGTTCCTAATTTTAAGTGACTTTGAAGTTTCCACTTGTAAGACAAGGGATCCACTTTGAACAGTTTCATATAAAGCAAGAGCTCCAAATTTTAGGTTGCATCAGCGTCGACTTTGATTCTGTTGCATCTATTTTGGTTATGGATTTTGTTTTCGTTTGGGATTTTTTAGGCAAGAATTGTTTAGTATATCATCTGGTAAACTCTTTAATATATACATTTTATAGTAATTTTATTAATATAAATTTTATAAAATAAAAGATAAATCTTAAATTATAAAAAATAGACTTAAAGAGAAAGTTACTACTAAAAAAAGTGTACAAAGGGTGAGTAGACAATCTTTTAGCATCCTCCTTTCATTTGTGTGATTTTATGTCAGAATGAAATGGAATTATATATAATATAACATAACTGTCTTTCAGTGTGATTTCTTTCAGTGTGATTTTATGTCAGAATGAAATTGAATTATATATAATATAACATAAATGTCCTTTCAGCATAAAATGTATTTTTCATATTCTAAAAAATTAATCGCGCATAATATATGTAATATACCGAGGTATAATAGTCCAATTTTTTAAAAATGATTCTCATTTATCTTGAAAAGGCATTTCCATAGGTTTTAGTGTAGAAAGATCTATCAAATAATGTAATGGGAAGAGAAGTTAGAAAAACCATTCCACTACACCCTATTCTTGTGAAGTAAACGCAGTGTTAGAAAAAGTTACTATTAAAGGCACTTAACTAGAGAGTGTACTAGAAGATGTAACACAAATTATAAGGTACACCCTTTATTAAAATTTAGTCATTTTATTAAGAATCAAAATCTTATACAAATTATTAGGGCGTTTTAATTCACATGACTGTTTTAGTCTCTCGTATCCCTTGCAGCCTCGCATCTCCTTCTTTCTTCCTTTATTAGTTCCTTCTCTTTCTTTCCACCACTGTTCTCCAAAAATCTCTAATTAAATCACCCGTACTTCTGATCTCTCTCTCTCTTTCACTCTAATTTTTTTTTTCA
Organism: Catharanthus roseus; assembly: GCA_028651295.1. NCBI lineage: Eukaryota > Viridiplantae > Streptophyta > Magnoliopsida > Gentianales > Apocynaceae > Catharanthus > Catharanthus roseus. The sequence goes on from JAPQWS010000142.1 coordinate 4,697,522, forward strand.
AAAGGACGATCTTCTCAGGATATTAGCAGTGTTCCAATGGTGGTAGTAGCATTCAACAACGCCGACAGTAAGTTCCAATGATGGTACGCCGATAGTAAGTTCCAATGATGATAGCAGTTCAGTTTTCATATTGTTTAATGGGTGCCATTAGCTTTTTAGTTATTTATCTACGTTTTTGTATGTTATTGATTGTATCCTATAAAGTAAATCTATGAAGGAATATGGAAAAAATATTATAAGAGGAGATGAAGATAATTGTTTTTTCATGTGCGATTGATGTATTTTCTGATTATTAAAGTTATATGTTACTCGAGTTCTATATTTCAATTGTTTAAGTTTCATGTTTCTATAATTGTAGTTCTGATCACATAAGGAACAAGTTATGAAATATTAAGTTATATACTTTATATTTTCAGTATATGTTAGAGGTAAATTTTATGTTATCGAGAAGAGATGAGAAGGAATATGTAATTGATATTCTTCTTTGGTTGTTAAAATTATATGTTATCAGAGTTTCATATTTAATTTATTGAGTTCCATGGTTCTATAATAATTGTAGTTCCATGAGATGTTTTCAATTTACATGAAACATGTATTCCATTTAAATGGAACATTAATACATAGCAAATGGAACATTAATACTTTTTCAATAGAGTTCTAACACAGAACTCACAAACCATGCAGATTCGTCTGAAACCCTAATGCAAAACCAATGGAGCACCAATACTATTTTTATGAAACCTTAATACAAAATTCATGAAATTTGAATACTATTCTTAGAAAATACTAACACATAACCATGGAATCTTAGAAATACTAACACAAAACTCGTAAACCTTACAAAGAACCTATGGAATATTAATACTATTTTATAAAACACATAACCATGAAATATCGATAGTATTTCGATGGAACCTAAACATAGATATGTGCGTGCGCATGAATAAATGCACAAATGATAATAAAATAAAGGGTGTACCTTACAAGATACATTTGAATGTATAATTTAAGTGTTAAAGGTATAGTAGATAATCTCGATCGTCATATATAGTTGAGGATTGTGATTGGCAATTTGGTATCTCATTTTAGCATTTTGCATAAAACTGATTGGTTTATCCAAATAATTTATGTTCTTTCCTTTTTCTCACCTCCATAAAGCTTTTGTTCCCGTTATCATATTATTTTTAAGGGTTTAGTTTACATTTTTTATTTCAAGGTTTGTTCAAATTGCTACTTCATTCCTTCATTTTGTATATATTATAAATACATTTTTGTCATTTATATATTCATAACTAATTAAATTTTATTACTAATTTCAATAAAAAAATTAGCAGAATATAATGATTTAGTAGTAAAAAATTTAAAGTTCTTGAAATATTATTTCCGTGTCTAATTCTTATTTCGCGTGTTTAATAATGGTATGATGCCCTTGTTAAATTTTTATTAATCTAATTTCATAATGAAAGAAGCTCACAAAATGGTTTTTAAGAAAGATTTTAAATTTTTTTCCTGCAAGATTATTGTTTTCTGATAATCTCTTTTTTTTATTGAAATTAGCAGTATGGATTAATTAGTTATAGAAGAAAAACTCATAGGAATTCCACAGATGATGAACATTAGATTTCCAAACAACAATAAATCTATGATCTTGAAACACAAATGCTAACACAACATCTTCAACTATCAAATATTTTTCATCAACAAAAGAAGCTCTAAACAATTGCTTCAAAAAGCTCTTTGAATTGTAAATGATGCACTAATGTGGCTAGCACTTATCTTGTTGAAAAGTTAAATTTTCCTCCCATTAAGCATCCTAAGCTTTATAAGCATCATTGGTAGAATGATAGTAGAGAAGTGAAAATGAACAAACAAATGCTAGTGTCTATTACTAAGGGGTCCTATAATGATGAGATTCTTTGTGATGTGGCTCTTATGCTAGCGAGGCACTTGTTATTGGGACGTCCTTGGCAATATGATAGAAGGGCTATTCATGATGGTGTGAAAAACACCTACACTTTAGAGAAAAATGGAGAAAAGTTCATGTTGAATACCTTGACACTTTTGAGAAAAATGGAGAAAAGTTCATATTGAATCCCTTGACTCCTAGTCAAGTATTTGTAGAACAAAAGAAAATGAGAGAAAAAGAAAGACTAGAAAGTGAAAAAAAGAAAAAGAGTATTGAAGAGGAAAAAAGAATTGAGGGAAAAGAATCGAGTGTGGCAAAATTTAGATAGGAGAAAATGAAGATAGACATGAAAAAGAGTGATAGTTGCAGGGGAGAGAAAAGATGCTTTTATACAAAAGAGAGTGAGATCATAGAGACCATTGAAAAAGAAGAGTTAGTATTGCTTCTCTATTGCAAGGGAACATTTGTTTCTACTAACGATCACTTGTCTTCTTTGTCTAATGCTATTGTAGAGATTATTGAAGAATTCAAAGATGTCTTTCCCGAAGAGATGCTCGGTGGACTTCCTCCCTTGAGATGGATTGAGTATCAAATTGATTTGGTACCAAGAGCATTGTTGCCAAATAGACTGGCTTATAAAAGTCCTCCTGAAGAAACCAAGGAGCTAAGGCGACAAGTTGAGGAATTTCTCTCCAAAGGGTATGTAAGAGAAAGCTTAAGCTCTTGTACCGTTCCCGTTTTATTAGTTCCAAAGAAGAATGGTACATGGCATGTGTGTTGATTGTAGAGCCATTAATAACATAACTATCAAGTATAGGCATCCTATTCCTAGATTAGATGATTTGCTTGATGACTTGCATGGTTCTACATATTTAAAAGATTGATTTAAAATCGGGTCACCATCAAATTAGAATGAGGGAAGGAGATGAGTGGCAAATGGCTTTCAAATCTAATTTGGTCTTTATGAGTGGCTAGTCATGCATTTTGGTTTAACAAATACTCCTACTACATTCATGAGACTTATACATCATATGTTGAGGAACTTCATTGGTAAATTTGTTGTTGTTTATTTTTATGACATCTTGATATATAGCAAAACTTATAACTTGCATCATCTTAGACAAGTTTTTTTAGTTTTGAGAAGTGAAAAGTTGTATGATAACCTTACGAAATGTGAGTTTTGTTTGGAAAAAAGTGACTTTCCTAGGTTATTGTTGGAATTCGTAGGCAAAAAAAAAAAAAAAAAAAAACAATAAAACTACAAAAAACCGCTAATAGGATCCGTACATACTAGAAAAACCGATTGGATAGAAAACTACCTTAATGTTTTATAGCTTCACCCTCTACTGGTATCCACGTAACGAACTCTTCTACAAGCAATCAGGATGCTACTGTGGTGTTATGAAAACTGTTCGGAACGAATCCTGACTATCTAGTAATACATGAAATTTTGGAAAGAGAGAGGCTGGATACTATTATCGCCGTTCTAGGGTTAAAGCCTTTTTGTTTTTTAATCAGATGAAGACGGCTACGGGGAAAAAGATTAACATAACCTTTTATAGCTGTCAACATCGGAACCCTAATTGTCATCTCTAATGACAGTTTTAATCTCGTTCGTCTATTCCTATAATCATCCAACGGTTGGATGAATAGTACTCAGTAGTTAATTTTATTAATCTGATAAATAAAATTAGTTACTTATTAACTCACAAAAAAAAATACAATATGGAATCTGATTCCCATTTTGTATACATTCAACGAATCTAGACATGATCTAGATTCATTGAACGTGGACATCGTGCTCACAAGAACGTCTATGCGTGTGACTCTATAGGTTCACTTAATGTTGGCAGTGAATGAAAAATGCCCTAGACATTTATCCACAAAACATAAGTGGCCTCTAGCAAGACATTATGCTTACCCAAGTTAAATAAAAGAAATAACCTAGTATCAGTTTTAACATTTAGTCTTTTTGTCACACGATATCCTAATTAAGTGTAAGGCATGGACTTAGTCATCCTTACAAAACTTAATTAACCATTTACTTGATCACTAGACAGACTGTTCCGACAAATAATATTAATAACACCTTATTAATACTTATTTGAGCATGGCCATGCGTATTTTCCAGTCTTCCTTATCAAGGGGCCCATGGATATCTCTCTCTAATAAGAGAGGGACAAATCCCCTTCACTACTCCAATATTCAAGCCATGACAAGAAAATAGCCCCACTAATAGTCATAATAATCACCTGATTAAAAGTGGATGTTTAACTATGTCAAAACATATTTTCTTCCCATGCATGAAGCATTAGAAACATTAGGTCAAAGGATACCAAATATAAAACTGAGAAGAATTACTTATGACTTAAACACATGCAATATTTCTTCACTTTGGGTCATGTCCAATACAATATTCTCAATATGTATTTATGAATTGATTTTATATCTCATATTCATGATTAGTAAAACTTGATCATCAATCAACTTCATACTAGTTTAATAATACAAGATGTAATAAAACTAGGGACAAATAAGAATAGTATTTTATTAGCAACAAGGGTTTTACTATCAAGTCACATACTTGATGACCAAGAGCATAAAATACAATTCAAAATATACGCCTCATAAATCATAAATGTAAGTCAATTGGTCCAGGGCATATACTAACAGTTATGTGGTGAGCTCTCAAGGTCTTCAAGTGGATCAAGAGAAGGTAAAAGCAATCAAATAATGTGATATGTTCAAGAGCATAAAATTTTGTCCAAGAAGTGAGGGAGAGAACAAACAAAACAAGTGTAATAAGTAGAAGAAAGTGCCTTTGAAAGGACTTGAAAATGTTAAACTTCAAGCAACCTTGGATATATCAAATCCAAGACCTCAAGAAGGTTTAAACAAAATCTTTTCTTCAAAGTTCAAGCAACCTAAGGTATTTTGAACCTTAGACCTCAATGAAACAAGAAGAAGACCTCAAGACTAGTTTTCTACAAGAGTGTAGTAACTAGTATGAAGGAAATTTTTTTTTTTTTTTGGATCAACCTTGAAGCTCTTGGAACTTTCAACAAGTCTTCAAAGTGATTTTTTTCTTTCAAGGAAGTTCACCCTTGAAGAAGATAGAAAAACTAAGCTAAGAACTAAGAATACTAAGAGAAGAACCTTTGTCTTGAAAAATTTCTTGATTACTTCTTCAAAATGGAAGACTATATATTTATAGAGACTTGAGGGAGAAAATAGGAATTTTTCCCTCTCATATTTTCAGCCCAAAGGATAGATATAACCTATACATACACTTGATAAGACAATAGAGGTGTTTTAATTGCATTTGGACTATTCTAGAGTACTAGTCAACACATTGCCAAAAGTAGGAGGCAATTTTTCAGCTTGGGCAAAAGGGATTCCAACTATCTACCAAGGTAAATTTTCAATTTCTAACTTATTCAAAAATTAGGATATTGCCCCATAAATTATTGGACATCAAAATTTAATCCCCATAAAGTCTTGGACATCAAAATTTAAGCCTTGAAACTTCTCTTGCTCAATTTGATCCTTGTGACTCTTTAGTTGTTTTGCCTTCGCTCTTGTCACAACTCCTTGATGTTCTTGTATGTCTAACCGATTCACATCATCCTCCCCCTCTTGAAAAGGATTCGTCCTCGAATCTCCATCACCTATATCAAATAACGAGAGATCGGAAACATTAAAAGTAGCACTAACATTATAATGTCCCGGAAGATCAACTTTATAGGCATTGTCATAAATTTCTCAAGGATTTGAAATGGCCCATCTCCCCTATCATCAAGCTTAGACTTTCTTTGTTGGGGAAATCTTTCCTTTCTAAAATGCACCCAAACCCAATCACCAGGTTTGAATACCACTTTTCTTCTTCCCACATTTCTTTTCTCTACAAGCTTTTTGTTAGAGTTGACAATGGCTTCATGGACCTTTGCATGAATTGCTTTCACAAAATCAGCCTTCTTGCTTGCATCCTTGCTTAATGCTTGATCTATAGCCAAAGGAACCAAATTAAAGGGAGTTAGAGGGTTAAAACCATAAACAACTTGAAATGGAGAATGAGAAGTAGTAGAGTGAGGTGCCCTATTATAAGCAAATTCAATGTGTGGCAAACACTCCTCCCATTGCCTCAATTTCTTCTTCAAAATAGCCCTTAGAAGTTGGCCAATTGTTCTATTTACCACCTCGGTTTGTCCATCCGTTTGTGGATGGCAAGCTGTAGAATAAAGCAAGTTAGTACCAAGCTTCTTCCAAAGAACTCTCCAAAAATGGCTCAAGAATTTGGTATCCCTATCCGACATAATAGACCTTGGAATTCCATGGAATCTAACTATCCAAGTAAAGAACAAGCTAGCTACATGACTAGCATCATCGGATTTCCTACAAGGAATAAAGTGTGCCATTTTAGAGAACCTATCCACAACAACAAAAATAGAATCCATACCTCTAGAGGTCCTAGGTAAACCAAGAATAAAATCCATAGAAATATCAACCCAAGGTTCTTTAGGAACTTCTAATGGTGTGTAAAGTCCATGTGGAAGAGTTCTAGATTTAGCTTTCTTGCATTCAATACAACTTCCTACAAATCTTTCTACATCTCTTTTTAAATGTGGCCAAAAAAAATGTTCATGAAGAATTTCATAGGTTTTAGTGACACCAGAATGTCCCATTAAACCCCCACAATGTGCTTCTTTGACAAGTAGAATTCTAGTAGAACAAGATGGTATGCACAATCTACCTTCACAATAAAGAAATCCTTCATGCAAAAAATTTTTTCCAAAAGGTGCTAACAAGCATTTCTCAAAAATTTCCTTAAAGTAATGATCACTAGAGTACATTTCTTTAAGCATTTCAAAACCCAAAATTTTTGTTTGAAGGGTGGATAAGAGAGTATACCTTCTAGATAGAGCATCGGCCACCACATTCTCCTCACTTTTCTTGTAATGGATGACATATGGAAATGTTTCAATGAACTCCATCCATCTTGCATGTCTCTTATTGAGTTTATGTTGGCCCTTGAGAAACTTCAAAGCCTCATGATCGGTGTGCACAACAAACTCCTTTGGCCATAGGTAGTGTTGCCAATGCTTTAATGTTCTTATTAAAGCATAAAGCTCCTTGTCATAAGTTGAGTACCTCACGGCTGCCCCATTAAGTTTTTCACTAAAATAGGCTAAGGGCTTTCCATCTTGCATAAGTACACCACCTATACCAATGCCAGATGCATCACACTCCACCTCAAAAGTTTTCTCAAAGTTTGGTAGTGACAAAAGGGGTGCACTATACAACTTTTCCTTCAACAATTTAAATGCTTGTTCTTGTTTTGTTTCCCACTTAAATCCTTCGGTTTTCTTGATCACATCGGTCAAAGGGCTAGCAAGTGTGCTGAAATTTTTGATGAACCGCCTATAGAAACTTGCTAGGCCATGGAAACTTCTCACTTCCGATGCGTTTCTTGGTGTTGGCCATTCCTTAATTGCTTGGACCTTACCTTCATTTACTTGAAGCCCTTGTGAGCTTACCACATAACCTAGAAATGTAACTTTCTCCAAACAAAACTAACATTTGTCAAGGTTAGCAAAAAGTTTTTCAATTCTCAAGACATTTAGTACTTCCCTAAGATGTTCAACATACATTTCATATGTCTTGCTATAGACCAAAATATCATCAAAGTATACAACAACAAATTTCCCAATAAAATTCCTCAACACATGATTCATTAATCTCATAAATGTACTAGGAGCATTAGTTAATCCAAAGGGCATAACCATCCATTCATACAAACCAAAGTTAGTCTTAAAAGTGGTTTTCCACTCATCCCCTTCTCTCATCCTAATTTGATGGTATCCAGATTTCAAGTCAATTTTAGAGAAAAGATTAGAACCACGCAACTCATCAAGTAAATCATCAAGTCTAGGTATGGGATGCCTATACTTAATAGTAATGTTGTTTATGGCTCTACAATCTATACACATTCTCCATGTACCATCTTTTTTTGGAACAAGCAAAATCGGAACCGCACAAGGACTCATGGACTCACGCACATACCCTTTTGAAATTAGATCCTCAACTTGCCTTTTTAGCTCCTTAGTCTCTTCCAGTGGACTCCTATAGGCTAGTCAGTTTGCAAGACCGCCCCAGGGACAAAATCGATTTGGTGTTCGATTCCTCTAATTGGTGGAAGACCTCCGGGCATCTCATCAGGAAATACGTCTTTGTAATCTTCAATAACCTGCAAAATTTCACTTGAAAAGGAGGGTGAGTGTTCTTTAGATGAAGTAAAAGATTCCCTACAATACAAGAGCAATACCACTTCTTTTCTTTCAATTGCTTCAATCACCTCACTAGGTTTTGCAAAGAAACAATTCTTTTCTTTCATCGCACTCTCTTTTTTTTGTCACTCTTTTTCTTTTCACTCTTGTTTTTCATCACTCTTTTCTTTTTCCTCAACTCTCTTTCCCTCCCCAATTTTTTTCCTTTTGAGCTCACTTTCAGCCCTCTGTTTCTCCCTCATCTTTTTTTGTTCATCTCTCACTTGTTGAGGTGTAAGAGGATTCATAGTGAATGTTCTTCCATCCTTCACAAAAGAATAAGTATTCTTCTCCCCATTGTGGAGGAACTTTCTATCGAATTGCCAAGGTCTTCCTAAGAGAAGATGGCATGCTTGCATGGGCACCACATCACATAGTATCTCATCTTTGTAAGCTCCCATTTCTATTGGTACCACTACTTGTCTCAACACTTTAATTTCTCCACTATCATTTAGCCAATGGAGTTTGTAGGGTTTATCATGTTTTGTAGTAGGTAGTTTCAACTTCTCAACAAGATAAGCACTAGCCACATTTACACAACTACCACTATCAATGATAAGGTTGGCAATCCTTCCCTCAACTTTACATTTAGAATGGAAGATGTTTTCTCTTTGTTCAATCATGTTATCATCAAAAGTTTGAGCGCTTAGTGCTCTTATGGTAAATAAGCTCAAGACATCGTCATCACTTCCTAAAGGATTCAAATCAACATGTTCATCATCCTCACCATTTTCTTCACCCTCAACACATTCGTTACTTTCATCCTCCTCCTTCTCAATCCAACCATTCAAATCCTCCCTAAAGATCAATGCTCTCTTTGTCGGACAACTACTTGCATAGTGTCTTACAACATTACATTTAAAGCACTTTGGAGGGTTAGAAATGATTTTACCTCTCTCTTCCATCTTTGGTTTGGTTGGAGGTTGGAAAGTACCTCTAGGAGCCTCCTCCTTTTTTGGCCATGGCTTGAAGTTGGAAGTAGGTGGTTTTGTTGTTGCAACTTGTCTTTGATTGGGAATATGAGGATCGCATCATCCCATTCCTTTTCCTTTGTGATTAGATCTTGTTGGCAAGGTGGCACATGTCTTCATAAGTTGTATGTGGATACAACTCAAGTTGGTTGGCTATCTCCCTATTGAGACCACTAAGGAAGCTAGCCATTGAAGCATCCTTGTCTTCTTCCAAGTTCAACCTCAAGATGTAAAACTCAAGCTCTTGTCTATACTCTTCTACACTTTTTGCACCTTGTTTTAAAGTCATGAGCTTATAATGAAGCTCTCTATAGTAGTGCTCGGGCACAAATCTTTCTCTCATCAAAGCTTTTTTAACTCTCTCCAAGTATCAACCGGTGGTCTACCACTTCTAACTCTTTGGTTTACTACCCTTTCCCACCAATGTAAAGCATAGCCGGAAAATTCGGCTATTACAAGTCTAGCTTTTAAGAACTCATTACAATTTTTCAACATAAACATGTTTTCTACTTGCCTCTCCCAATCTAAGAAAATGTTAGGGTCATTCTCACCCTTAAAACTAGGGAGCTTCCACTTCATTCGGTCCAAGGTTTGGTCACCTTGGTCTCTTCCACGGTTTGCAACAAATGGAACATGTTCATGATCATCATATAATGGCTCTCCATGCCTAGCTTGTGGCCTTGGAACTTCTTCAAAGTGTCTAGGCATGCCTCTTCCTCCAAAACCGCCTCTTCTACCACCGTAAGGAGGTGGATGAAGTTCTTCATCAAAATGTGGAGGTTGGTGGAACTCGGTTGTCCTAGAGCAATTGAGTGGTCCATTGCTCCTTGGGGTAGTAACATTGAGACTACCATGAGGACTAACCTCCCTTTGTTGATTAGAGAGATTAGTGACATCCTTTCTAATATCCCTCATCTCATCTCTTAGGGATTGTAACTCTTGCATTATGAGCCTCAAAGGGTCATCATGTTGGGAGTTGCTATACTCCTCCAAAAGGAGTTGTTGCTTGAGCTTGGGTTGACATCTTGGTAGTGTTTACCTCACAAAACTCTCTTGTTTAACTCTCTTTGGCCTTTTTTGAGGATATTCTCACAACTCTTGCCTTTTTCTAAAGGTTCAAGTCTCAAAGAGTTTCATGAGTTCTTAACAAAGATTTAACACCTCTACTCAAGTTTAAAAATACCAAAATAAAAAAAATCACAAACAAAAACTAGTTGAGAAATATGAGAAGCAAGGAAAATGATATTGAGTCATCCATTCATTTTAAGGAAGTTCAATAACATTTCCAAGAGCATTTGAGTCAATAATGGTAGATTGACCAAATGAAGAAATAAGTACTGAAAAAGGAAAGAAATTCGACCACAAATACAAACACAAAGCTAGGACACTTCAAGAACACAAAAGAATACACAACAAAAGTTTCCAGCAAGCAGAGTAGATGACATACTCGGCTTGTTTGGAAAACTGGTATTTAACCACAAGTCTAAATTGAATAAGGTTTGTATAGAAAGAATCTTCACTCAAAATTCTTGAGTTTAGGCTCAAGAATCAAAGAAAAAGGATTAGTAAAAAGGAATATATGCTCAGATCATTTCAGTACTTTTTTGTCTGCGGAAAAGCCAGGTACACCTTCAAGTTTTGACTATTTTGAGATATCAAATGAAGTCCAAATTAGATGAAACTTGTTTCATTTGTTTCCCAGGTCAATGTAGTATAACTCTATGTAAAAATATTGCAAATTTCTAGTCATATTCCAGGTCGTTCAAGCATTATATTTTTGTGATGCCATTTTCCAGCAATCTTGTCTCTTTTCTCTTTTTTTTTTTGTCTTGTATTTTTTATTTTTTATTTTTTTTGTATGTAAGATATCTAAAAAACACTTACTTGAAGGTGATACCAAATGATGTGGAATGATCTTCAAGAACATAAAATTTTGTCCAAGAAGTGAGGGAGAGAACAAACAAAACAAGTGTAATAAGTAGAAGAAAGTGCCTTTGAAAGGACTTGAAAATGTTAAACTTCAAGCAACCTTGGATATATCAAATCCAAGACCTCAAGAAGGTTTAAACAAAATCTTTTCTTCAAAGTTCAAGCAACCTAAGGTATTTTGAACCTTAGACCTTAATGAAACAAGAAGAAGACCTCAAGACTAGTTTTCTACAAGAGTGTAGAAACTAGAATGAAGGAATTTTTTTTTTTGGATCAACCTTGAAGCTCTTGGAACTTTCAACAAGTCTTCAAAGTGATTTTTTTCTTTCAAGGAAGTTCACCCTTGAAGAAGATAGAAAAACTAAGCTAAGAACTAAGAATACTAAGAGAAGAACCTTTGTCTTGAAAAATTTCTTGATTACTTCTTCAAAATGGAAGACTACATATTTATAGAGACTTGAGGGAGAAAATAGGAATTTTTCCCTCTCATATTTTCAGCCCAAAGGATAGATATAAACTATACATACACTTGATAAGACAATAGAGGTGTTTTAATTGCATTTGGACTATTCTAGAGTACTAGTCAACGCATTGCCAAAAGTAGGAGGCAATTTTTCAGCTTGGGCAAAAGGGATTCCAACTATCTACCAAGGTAAATTTTCAATTTCTAACTTATTCAAAAATTAGGATATTGCCCCATAAATTATTGGACATCAAAATTTAATCCCCATAAAGTCTTGGACATCAAAATTTAAGCCTTGAAACTTCTCTTGCTCAATTTGATCCTTGTGACTCTTTAGTTGTTTTACCTTCGCTCTTGTCACAACTCCTTGATGTTCTTGCATGTCTAACTGATTCACATCATAATGGCCTACTCACAAGAAAGCATCCGAAGTGAGGAGTTTCCATGAATTGGCAAGTTTCTATAGGAAGTTTATCAAGGATTTTAGCACCATTGATAGTCTTTTGATGGATTTAATTAAGAAGATGAACGGATTCAAGTGGGAGGAGGTTCAAGAGAAGGCAATCAATTTGTTGAAGGAAAGGTTGAGTACTGCACTTTTGCTTGCACTACCAAATTTTGAGAAGATGTTTGAGATAGAATGTGATGCCTCGGGTATTGGTATTTGATAAGTGCATAATTATCTATATTTTCTATAAGTTAATTTCATCATTTTTGGTGTTTTTAATATGAAAAAATATATATTTTAGTTTAATATCTCATATTCTTGTCATAGGTATCCTTCGGAAGTGAAAAAAATAAAAAGGAAACGAAATGGAGTGAAAACTACGAAAGCAGAACCGTCGACAACAATTCAGCAACCTACCGCGCAAGGTAGGCAGACCTACCGTCGTTGGTAAGTGCCGTGGAAGAAAGAGGCATTGGCAACAGAGGCCTACCGCAGACAGTAGGCCTCACTCTACCATCAGTGCTAGGGTATGCTGGCAAGAGGCGGTTGAGTCCATAACAAACTCGGTTTCTTGTTTTTTGTTCCAATTTGAACTTGGTTTTCTTGTATTTTTCACCTCTATATAAGAGGTCTTTTTTGTAGCTATTGTAAAGAGGTTTTTTTGGATGTTTTAGATGCTTAGAGTACTTATGAATTCTTAGATAGATTAGTTTTGTGTTTTAGAATAGGTTAGATTAGATTAGGTAAACACTATTTAAATTTCAGCTTTTATACATTCAATTAGTTAGTAAAGTTTCAAGATTTCTGCAATTTAGTTTCTTAGATTCAAGAATTTAAGACTTTAATTTAAAGATTTCGATCTTCAACTTGGCGACTCGAAAGATGAGCTTGGAAGACGTTCGAGATTTCAATTGCGACTTCAATTTTCTATCCTAAGCTTTCTTTTCCTTTTCTTGTTATTGGAGTTTATGTTACTTTTTAGTTTTATTTATAATGAATAGTGAGTAGTTCTTTTTGTTTGGATTGGGGTTGAACCCTAGATCTTGATTATGAAGTTCTTGGTCTGATTTCTTGATTTTGATGTTTGTTTTGATTTAAGTTGTCTTCCAATTGACCTTGTTTGTAATTTAATTGTCGCGAGATTAGATTATTCGCAAGGTTGTTTGGAGTCTAAAAAGGAAGAATAATTTAAGGCAACCAATTGGGGGTTAATTGGGGGCAATTGACTAGAGATACGATACTGCGCTTTTAGGTCTTTTAAATCACCTAAGTTTATTGCACTCATAATTTGTTAGGGAGAAAAGAGATTTTCCTCTAAGGTTTAGTGAGTAGGGTAGTTTTCGTCTCAAGATAGGATTGCCGATTTGAGTGATGACCCAACTTAATTAATTGAATATTATTTTTCATTAAAGTTTTTCCAATTGAATTAGTAACAAGGATTAGAGGATTCCACCATCCAAACTCTTGTCTTTATAATTCTTTTAAACCCGTTTTTGTTATTTGCTTTCTTTAGTTATTTCAGTTTTAATTTTTTATTTTCTCAACCACATCATCTTTTTATTAGACTAAACATTAGAACAATGATTAGTCTTGAACCTTCGTCCGTTCTCGAGAGATTCGACACTCGGGTTGAACTCACGTCCCCATTGTTAGGTCCAAATGCCTTGCATTGTAGTAATTAGGATTCCACCTCGATTTAAGATTTCAAACATCAAGTTTTTGGCGCCGTTGCCGGAGATGGCAAGTTTATGGAATATCATTTTGTTTTGGTGGTTTAGTCATAGTCTTTTATTTCTTTTCTTTCTCTTTTCCTCGATCGAATTGATTTTTATTTTTGCACCATTCCGTTATTTTCAGTTTATATTCTTGAGTTGTGCTTTGTTTTCGTAGAGCTAATCACATTTTTCGAGTATTGCAGATTGTGTGGTATTAAGTGTATGCCTTGAAAGAATTCTTTAGTTTGGAACGGCAGGCACTAGTGCAATAGTACCTATTATTAAGGTGGAAGAAGAATCAAAAGCACTTCCATTCAAAAACCCTCTCTTCGAATCAATACCACTGATGGCGGCACATCCGGTACTAGAGAGAACAATGGCGGATTATGCTTGACCTTCCATCTTGGGGATGCAATCGAATATAGCAAGTGCAAGGGTAGAGGCAAATAATTTTGAGATTAAACTGAATATAATTCAGACGTTGCAGAATCATGTTTAATTCGATGAACTTCTTGATGAAGATCCCATTAAGCATATTGGAAGTTTCTTAAAAGTGTGTGACACCTTTAAGATTAATGGAGCATCAGAAGATGTTGTTCAACTCCGTCTTTTCTCGTTCTCTCTAGGGGAAAGGCAAAGTCCTAGCTAAAGTCCTTACCAATGGGGTCCATTGTTGCATGGGACTCATTAGCGGAGAAATTCTCAGGGAGATACTTTCCTCCAAGGCGGACACCACAATTAAGAAACGAGATTCTATCATTTTGACAAATGGATAGAGAAAGCCTCTACGAGGCATGGGAAGGATAGAAGGAGTTGTTATGAAAGTGCCCCCATCATAGGTTTGATTTGGGGATTCAAATACAAAGTTTTTATATTGGCATTTTTGTTGGGTCTAGGCAATCGATAGACGCCTCGGCTGGAGGGTCTATAAATCATAAAACTCCTCAACAAGTATATGATTTAATAGAGCAGCTTGCGATGGATAGTTATGCTTGGAGAGGATAAAGAGCAAAGCCAAAGACGGTTGGGGTCCATAATATAGATGCTATATCCGCTATGGAAGCAAGATTGACATCAGTTTTTGAGTAGAAAATAGGAAACTTGGCCGGTATATTAACGAGTAAGAATATCCAAACGGTCATGTTTTGTGATTTTTGTAATGGGGGGCATTCCAATCAAGAGTGCCCAAGTATGGGAGGACAAATAGAGCAAGTAGAGTTTGTGCAGAGAAATAGGCAAAATAATCCCTACTCAAACACATACAATTTCTGTTGAAGAAACCACCCTAATTTCTTTGGAAGGTCAAGGACAACAAAGACCAAATCAACCTCTAAGATTTCAGAATAGAGGTCCTCCACCCCTTTACCTTACGAAGCGGGTCCACAAAACCATCCTCCACAAAAGAAGACAAATTTAGAGGACTTGATGGCAAAATTTATGAATGCAACAGAAAGTAGAATGAAAACAATCGAGGCAGCCCAAAGGATTCAAGAAGCCTCCATTAGGAATTTAGAGAAACAAATTGGGTAGTTGATAAAAGTTGCATCTTAAAGAACTCCAGAAACTCTTCCAAGTAATACCGAAGTAAACCCAAGAGAACATGTACATGCTATCTCGATGACTATCAATAAGGAGATTCCAAAGAAAGAAGAGACGATTATGGAAAAAGAATGTTCAGCCCTCTTCATAAAAAAGGAAACACTACCACAAAAGTTAGAAGACATATAGAGTTTTTCTTTTCCTTGCACTATTGGTAGTATTAAAGTAGATAGGGCTTTAACGGACTTAGGCAAAAGCATTAATGTTATTTCTTCATCTATGTGTGAGCATCTAGGTTTAGATACCCCAAAACCTGTTAGAATGTCAATTAATCAAGCAGATATAAGTATTAGATATCCTAAAGGGGTAATTGAGGATATGTTAGTTAAAGTCAAGGATTTAGTCTTCCCAATTTCCTTTGTAGTTTTGGACATGAAAGAAGACGTTGATTTTCCTATTATTTTAGGCGCTCTTTCTTGCGTACTTCTAGGGAATTAATAGATATGGAAAAAGGGAAGTTAATATTAAGGGTTGGAGGAAACGAGATAGTGTTCACGCTTCTTTTGCTCCCAACCTCCCAGTAAAAAACTAAAGACACTTTATACATTATAGCTCATAAAACTAATAAGTATCTTCAAACATGCAGGAACACACTAGAGAGGAAAGCAAAGAAAAGCCAAGAAGGAAGCGTAAGAAATGAAGGCAAATCACCTCCAATTTAAAGATTGGCAATATTGAATGGGTACTGATACGGAAGAAAGAGTGAAGAACAACCCGAAATTTTCGTGATCCAGGAGGTGCAATTATCACCAAGAAAAGGGGAGTATTCTTTAAACTCTTTGTAATTGTAATTGTAAAATTTTACTTTTAAGTTTTACATTTTGCGTTTTTGTTTTCTACTTTGATTGGTTGTTGATATTGTGTTATGAGGACATTTCAGGAGAGAAAAAGTGATGCCCTAAAGGCCTACATGAAGATTATTTAAGTTTATAAGGTAGGTGGCCTAATTGGGGCACACAATTGTATAAAACAAAGCGAAACTGCACTTGGGCAGAAGCCTACTGTGGACGGTAGGCTCAACCTATCGCTAGCGGTAGGTTCCAAGTGTTTTCTCGGCTCCCAGAGGACAGAGACCTAACACGGATAGTAGTGTTAGTATATGCCGTAAGACCAATTGACTCACATTTATGATTTATGAAGCATGTATTTTTTGAATTGTATTTTATGCTCTTGGTCATCAAGTATGTGACTTGATAGTAAAACCCTTATAGCTAATAAAATACTATTCTTATTTGTCCCTAGTTTATTACATCTTGTAAACTAGTGTGAAGTTGATTGATGGTCAAGTTTTACTGATCATGAATATGAGATATAAAATCAATTCATAAATACATATTGAGAATATTGTATTGGACATGACCCAAAGAGAAGAAGAAATATTGCATGGGCTTAAGTTATAAGTATTTCTTCTCAGTTTTATATTTGGTGTCCTTTGACCTAATGTGTCTAATGTTTCTTGCATGGGGAGAAAATATGTTTTGACATAGTCAAACATCACTTTTAATTAGGTGATCATTATGACTATTAGTTGGCTTATTTTCTTGCCATGGCTTGAATATTGGAGATAGTGAAAGAGATTTGTCCCTCTCTTTTTAGAGAGAGATATCCATGGGCCCCTTGATAAGGAAGACTGGAAAATATGCACGGCCATGCTCAAATAAGTATTAATAAGGTGTTATTAATATTATTTGTTGGAACAGTCTGCCTGGTGATCAAGTAAATGGTTAATTAAGTTTTATAAGGATGACTTGGTCCATGCCTTATACTTAATTAGGATATCGTGTGACAAAAGGACTAAATATTAAATCTGATGCTAGGTTATTATTGCATTTACTTAACTTGGGTAAGCATAATGTCTTGCTAGAGGCCATTTTTGTTTTGTGAATAAATGTCTAGGACATTTTTCATTCACTGCCAATGTTAAGTGAACCTACAGGGTCACATGCATAGACGATCTTCTGAGCATAATGTCCACGTTCAATGAATCTATATTGTGTCCAGATTCGTTGAACGTATACAAAAGGGGAATTAGATTCCATATTGTATTTTCTGGTAAGTTAATAAGTAATTAATTTTATTTAATCGAATAAATGAAATTAATTACTTAATATTACTCATCCAACCGTTGGATGATTATAGGAATAGACGGACGAGATTAAACTGTCATTAGATGACAGTTAGGGTTTGGATATTGACAGCTATAAAAGGTTATGTTAAACTTTTCTTGATGGCCGTCCTTTATCTGATTAAAGAGAAAACAAAACCTTAAACCCTAGAATGCCGATATAGTATCTAGCCTCCTCTCTCCGAAATACGACCGATTACCAGATAGTTAGGATCAGTTCTGAACAGTTTTCAGAACACAGAAGGGGCTAGCATCCCGATCGCTTGCAGAGGAGTTCGTCGCGTGGATACCAGTAGAGGGCTAAGCGTACAAAGCAGCGCCTCCACAACGAACAATCAAAACATTGAGGTAATTTCCATCCAATCGATTTTTCTAGTATGTGCAAATCCTGTTGGTGGATTTCCGTAAGTTTTATTTTATTTTGTTTTTGCCTACGGAGTCCAACAAGTAGGTCTCATCCTACCATCGGCGGTAGTGTCCTTTTTCAGCATCGGTCGGTTTTTTCAAGGCGAAATGGGTCGGGTCGACCAAATGGACTCCAAATTGCAGCTTTTAATTGGATTTTCTACACTCCTCTCTTCCTATTCTCCAACAAAACCCTTGAATTTTTCTTTCCCTCTTCGTATTCTATCAAACTCTCTTAACTCTCCACACCTCTCCAACTTTTTCAAGTTTTCCTCTCTTCTTCCTCCTTCCAATTCTTGCGACCTCTCCTCTTCTTTGACGAGCAGAACAATGATAGCTCTCACTCCACTCCTCTTGGTTGGTAATTTTCTTGTTATAAAACCTCCTACCACTTCCATTCTTCTTCTAAAAACCAATTCCATGCTAAAATCTTCTTCTTCTTTGCTCTTCCCTCCAAAAGAACCCACCTTTCCATTCAAAATCTCCTATCCATTAACCTTCTCTTGCATTTACTCTTCCCTATAGTTTTTGTAAATTCGGGTTTTTTGTATGAAAATTTGTTATATACTAATTTTATTTTGTGTTCTATTGTGATTTCCAACAAAATTTTATAGAAAATACTCCAAGAAAATTTTCCAACGAACTTCCGGCCAAGTTCTGGCGGAACTCCGGCAATCTAAACAGGCATAAAAACGAGCAAATTTCGTGTTCACAATTTATTTACTCAAACAAACACAGGCTATTTCTTAAAATCTTTGTGCCTCCTTTTGTTTTTAGTTTGCTTATGTTTAATTCTTGAAACTTTTGGACTTATTTTCATGTCATTAATCTTGTTAGAAGCCAAGTTGTTAGTATTTTGCACTCACGGGCAACGTTAGATCACTGTTGCGGACCTAAAAAGGAAAAGAAAAGGGAACTCCCTATTGCAGACAAAAGTCCGCTCCGCCACTTCCGCTGGTGCCCTGGTCGGGTAGAAATCTGCTACACAGTCAGGCCAGCATTACCTCTTGGCGATCAATGGATGCTCGCTAATGTGCTAACTCGTCCGCATATCGGCGAGTTCACTCCACTATCTTTACTAGCTGGGCCCCGTGAATATCTTAAGTAACATGGAGTTGCTCAAAGACAGTCCGCATCTCCGTCTAGAATGCATCTATAGGGACTGTGGCAGGGTCATCCTCGGCTTAGAGGCCATAGGACTCGTTGTCCTTGCTCTCCTCATTATCGGGCTGCGAGGAGGACACCTCGATGCTGGTTTGTGTGGTTTTCTTTATTAAACGAAAATCGGCAAGGTTGCGTCCACATAGCTGATCCTCCTTGGATGGAGGTATCCGCACTTTGTTCTTCTTGTCCCAAAAATAGCTGCAGTCATTGAAGGTTGTGAATTTGCTAACCTGCGGTGATCTTGTTGATGATCATCGTTCCCTTGCAAAATTGACACTATAAGCGGCAAATACTCTAGATAAAATAACAGGGTAATGGTACACATAAGTTTTGTTGTTGTCACCCCCAATATTATGTATTGTTTGTATCATCACAGAAGTAAGAGAGAAAGGGGATCGATTGTGAAGCTTGTCAAGCATGTAGAGGTCAATAATACAGACAACACTAAGTCCTCGTCCCCTTTTGAACAAATGTGTGCCTGAAGAAATAAGCAAGGGCACGAGGAAAAAGAGTGGGGAAATCACGCCCGTGAAAAGTACGACGATACTTTATCGGATGCGGCCGAATATCAAAGCGGTTACAAGCTGACTCAAAATTCTAGTCTTGGTCCTCGTTGATAGTTTTTCTGTTCAAGTCCACGGTGACTGACTTCCCTTCGTCTGGAATCCCAAGAACGGATGTGTGATATCCTGTACCTCTCTGCTAGGTTAACTGCGGCTGGGTAAGGTACCTGCGTGCCTCTAGGCACTGGACTTACAAAAGACATAAAGATAATATACATCCAGGAGGAACTAGAACGTGTCCCTCTGAACTAAACAGCGGAAGCAAAAAGAATAATATAAATATAACTATATAACAAAAAATTCTCAAAACTTATACATCAGTTTAAGGCCATGAGGGCCAAATTCTTCATAGATCAAAATCTTATGGCTAGAGGTGGAAGACTCCAAGATTAAAGAATCAAGTGGGCCCACATTGGCTCAAATAGCCGGATCTGGTTACCGAGTCATCTGAAAAAGGGGAAAAACATTTGAAAGACATGAGCAAAATGCGTTCAGTGAGTTCACGTGCACGTGTGTTTTCGTGAGTATTCCAAATGGGTAAAATACTCCTTTTAAAAAAAATGGTTTGTCATGCCAAAAATGGAACGATTTCATAAAATCCCTTGTTTATACAAGTTATAAATTTTCTGAAGGGTTCGGGCGTAGCCGGAAAGTCTAAGCAAATCAAGACACATTGGTACTGCCGTGACACCTGAACTATCAAAACCATGCATGTACCATGATAGGCTCAACGGACAGAGTTTGGAACCTTAAACGGGGTCATCAGACACAAGTTCTGGCATCCCGTAGTCAATACCAGCCTGAAACCTAAAACACATTGTACGAACATTCGATTTCTCATAAACCATCGCATACACCACTTATACACAAAATAGGTAGCGAGCCCTGGGGTACCTACCAGGCCGCCCTGTACTACCCTAGCCGGTGAGTTCCTCCTGACCCAATCTGCTAGAAAGTAGTCCCTACCACAGAGCATAATACGAAGTCAAACGTAATACCGCCTTGGGCCTAACCCTCCAACGATACCACGCCCTCTGTCAACTGGATCCAAATCAAGAGTAAACCTACAAAGCATGTCATTCGGAAGAGGCTCTCATACGGGGGACTAGCCACGCATAGTACACTCCTCTCGACAAGTTGATCAAAATATATACCAAGCCCCTTCTGCTGTATTAGGTTTTTAATTCATTTTCATAAAATCATAGGCCATCTCTCAGCCACACTTACGTTTCTCATGTATCGAAAATCCCTATTCGTTGGGCCAAACCGCAAAACTCGTAGACATGACAAATGACCATGAATGCAATTCAAATCATATTTTTATAAAATCTCATAAAACATTTGTGTTTTCTCATATACTTTTAAAATCGTGTACACCATGAAAGTATGTGTACATGCCCTTGGAATGTCAGCTTTAAACATATTACTGGGTTTAAAATAAGTTATGCTAACTTCGTTTTCCAAAAAATATGATAAATATTTCTCAAAAGGAATTTTTAAATACTTCAAAAGTTTTGGTAATATATGGATAAAACCATTGGAGAAATATTCCTTAAAAGAAATAGAAAATATTTTTGAAGTCATAATATAAAATTTTTTAAAATAAAAGTATTATAAAAATATTTTGACAATTCAAAGCTTTAGAAGAATATTCAAAATATTTAAAGTATTGTTTCAAAAAGAAATAATAAATACTTTAAAGATAATTTCTCCAAATAATTTTAAATCTCAAAACCTTATAAGAATATTTAAAATATTATTTTGAAAAGAAATAACAAATATTTTAAAAATAATTTCTCCAAATAATATTAAATCTCAAAATCTTATAAGAAATTTTAAATTATTTAAAATCTTATTTCAAAAAGAAATAATAAATATTTTAAATGTAGAACACATTTGGCATAACCCATAATATACCGCCGGTAAATATTTTGTAAATTTTGTCAAGAACCAAAACGAAGAAATATGCTTTCAAGAAAATAATTAAATTTTTCTGTAAAATAAAAAGGGTTAGTGAACTCACATTGAGCCGCGAAACGTATCAAACCTACAAATAATAGCATCCCAAACTTAATCAAATAGTACCATAAACATATAAACATAACCCCATGAAGACCCTAGGATTCACCTAAACTTATTCTAAATCAAAAGGAACACTAAAAACAACTCCAAAATAAAATTTCATAATAATTCCTTGAAAATCATGGGTTTCCAAAATAAATCCATAATTATTTTATTTTAAAAAAATATAACCTAATAAAAATAAAAACTCCTCTTATAACTGTATTTAACTAAAAAAAAAAAAACAAAAACAAAAAAGAAAATAAAATAAAGAAAACATTCCTTAATGGGAGAGAGAGCCGAGAAAGAGACAGGAGAAAAAGAGAAAGTGGAGAAAGAGAAAAGAGAGAGGGCTGCCGAGATGAAGAGAAGATGGGAGAAGAGAGAGAGAGAGAGAGAGAGAGAGAGAGAGAGAGAGAGAGAGAGATAAGAGGAGAAGAGAAAATGAGAATGGGGTGAGAAATTGGGCTTCCTATCACCTCAAATATGTAGCCATTTATGCATAAGGCTTAGGCTTGTGTGGTCAAGTCATATGGCATTTACTTGCATGTGTCCACAAATTACCAACCCACTTGGCACCACTAACTTCCATAATTGCATTAAAGTGCTCCAAATTTTTAGACTTTCTACGTTGGCCAAACATGACTTAAAACTCATATTAAACTTAGAATCTCAATCTCCAACTTAAAGCATTAAACATTAATAATCCTAAAATATGCAAAAAAGTTTTTAACAAAAACCTTCCTTAGATTTTCTAGAAATTGCCAAATAACCTCAAAACTTTCTATTCTTTATCGAATAACCCCAAAACTTTTGTTTGAACTCACTGCGACTTATGTTAACTTTGAGGTGCTTAGTTGGGATGTTACAAGATGCCAAACATTCCCTCGTCCAAATTATTCTAACCCCTTTGACAGAGAAATGATGGTTTGAAGATCCTTGTCTGTTTTATGGAGCATATTTGTTTAGAGTTCACGGGCAAGGTTAGAGTAGAAATCGCCAGGAATGCGAAGAAACAGGGACCCAACCCAACCCCCCAAAAAGGCATTCTAAATTAAAATGTTTGATGATTGATTCATCAAATGATTTTCCGATAACAATGTTGAGCGATTCCCTGTCAGCTACCCATTTACGGTCCAGCGAAGAAAGACGCTTCAAAAAAAGAAGAATATCTAGGGTGGTGGGGCCGGACGAGGTCCCCTCAATACGAGCGCTTTTGGATTTTAGAGTAAGAGGAAAGAGATGTCTTTGAAGCCATCGAGGAAGTTTGAAC
Organism: Catharanthus roseus; assembly: GCA_028651295.1. Taxonomy (NCBI): domain Eukaryota; kingdom Viridiplantae; phylum Streptophyta; class Magnoliopsida; order Gentianales; family Apocynaceae; genus Catharanthus; species Catharanthus roseus. Next base: position 4,720,467 of record JAPQWS010000142.1, read on the forward strand.
ACGGGAGGAAAAAGGAGAAGGAACAAGAACACAACACAACAGCAACACAGGCAACTTAACATAGAAAAGCTTAGAACATAAAAATGCACAGGAAGAATTAAATCAACTAACGTAGCCCGTGTGTGCTAAAGTGTGACAAAAATGAAGGAACAAAAACTAGTAAATCAGTAAAAACACTAAAAACAAAGCTTTAAGAAAGAAAAAATCAAAATAAAGCCCACAATAAAAGCAAAAATCATGTAAAAGCAAACTAAAACGAAAAGGAGGCAAAAAGTTGAAGAAATAGCCTGTGTCTATTTACATAAACAAGCTATTGCCATGTATCACAGGCTTTTTCTACCTTGAACAAATCGCAGCCGGAGTCGCCAAAAAATTTTGTCGAAAAATTTCTTGAATTTTTTTGCAAAATTTTTGTTTAAAAAAAATACACCATAAACAAACTTAGTAAGTAGAAAAATTAACAAAAAGAAAGGGAAAATAAAATAAAATAGAAGGTAAAGATAGGAAAATGAGGTATGGGAGGAAAAAGTCGAGAAATGAGGGAAAAAGGTAAGGTTGTGCGAAGAAAAAGTAGGGAAAAGGAGAAATATGGTGGTGTGTGTTAGGAGAGAATGAAAGAAGAAGAAGAAGAAGAAGAAGAAGAAGAAGAAGAAGTATACAAACCAAGAGAGAGAGAGAGAGAGAGAGAGAGAGAGAGAAAGAAAGAAGGTTGTTGCAGGGTGCTTAACTGAGAGGGTGGAGATCGCCGGAGTTGAGAGGAGGAGAAGGGGAAGTGAAACCGAGAAAGAGTGTATAGAAGGAAGGGAGATACGGGAGGTAGAGAAGAGAAAGAGGGAAGAAAAATTTTAGGGTTTTTAGAAGAGAATAAGGGGGAAATTGTAGGATTTTTGAAATAAAGGCTGAAATTGGTGCTCAGTCGGGTCAACCCGACCCTTTCACCCTTTAAATTACTGACTCGCAGCCTAAATTTTACCCTACCACGCATAGTAGGTCTGTCTACCGTATGTGGTAAGCTTCCGCCTGCAAAGACGAACAACACCAACAAACCTACCGTCTGTGGTAGGTTACACCTACCATCCGCTGTAGGTTTCTGCTGTGGAGGACTTTTGTTGCTCTTACCCTACCACGTTTGGTACGCGGTAGGGTTCTGCCTAGGCTTCAATTTTTCTTCTTTTCTTCAACTTTGGACCTAGTTTCAAGCCATCTAACCTTATGAACTCAATTAATCTCAATATGGGTCCTTAAAGAAATCATTCATTCTCTCCAAAACGACCTTGCAACATAAAAATAACGAACAATTAAAGTAGAAAAAAACAAAATGAGAAATTTAAAATACAATTTTACAATTAAATATTCCAAGAGTGTAAAGAGTACTCCCCTATTTAGTTACCGAGCACACCTCCCAAATCACGGAAATTCAAGTGTTTTATTAGGCTCTCTTTCTCAATATGCTTTACCGATACCCATTTCATTAAGTTAGCCTTCAATTTGGAGGCAATTTGCCTTTTGTTTTCCTTATGCTTCTTCCTTGGATTTTCCTTGCTCTTTTTTATAGGGTTTTCCTGCATATTTAAAGATACTTAATCAGTTTTATGATTGATAAGTTTTAGATGTAGGAGTCGGGAGCAAAGGAAACTTGAATACTATCTCGTTTTCTTAGACTCTAAATACTAATTTCCCCTTTTCCATATCTGTTAATGCCCTTGAGGTACGAAGAAAAGGGCGACCTAATATTATGGGGAAATCAACATCTTCCTCTATGTCTAGCACTACAAAGTCAATAGGAAAGACCAAATCCTTTACTTTGACAAAAACATCCTCTATTACCCCCTTAGGATGTCTGATAGTCTTATCTGTCAGATTGATCGACATCCTCACAAGTTTCGTGGTACCTATACCTAGACGCTTTGACATAGAACAAAAACTGACATTGATACTCAGGCATAAATCCGCTGAAGCCCTATCAATAATAACACTACCAATCGTACAAAGGAAAGAAAAACTCTTTGTGTCCTCCAGCTTTTGTGGTAGTATGTCTTTCTTTATCAAGAAGGCTGAACACTCTTCGCCAAGTATATGTGTTGATGCTTCCTGAAGCTTGTCCTTCTTCATGAGCATTTCCTTTAAATACGTTGCACACTTTGGTAACGGTAATAGGAATTCACACAAGGGTAAGTTTATTTTTAATTAACGAAATACTTTGATAAACTCCCTCATCTCATCTTGATTACGATCTCCAGCAAGTGCTTTTGGGAATGGGATATTTTATTTATAGTTAGAACTTGTTGAGTTTGTCTTACCTTTATCTTCTCCCAACCCTTCATCCTTTTTACCCACTTTTTTGGATGACCGCCTTTCTTCTTCAGTACAACTTCCTTCTTCTATGATCATCCCTTCTTTCTAGGCTGAACTCTCCTTCTCAATTGCCACCGAGATAGCATTTACATGCCCTCTCGAGTTCACTTCTGTGTTGCTAGGGAGAGTCTCCAGAGTTCTCTCGGACACCGCTACACTAATTGCACAATCTACTTCTCTAGGTTTCTGATGGAGGCTTCTTGATTTCTTTGGGTTGCCTCGATGGTATTCATCCTACTATCAATCGCACTCATGAACTTTACCATCAATTCTTCCAATTTCGCCTTATAGCTGGTGGAGGATGGTTCTGTGGACCCACTTCATAAAGTAATGGTGGAGGAGGACCCCTATTTTGAAAACCCGGGGGTTGGTGTGGCCTTTGTTGTCCTTGACCATCCCAAGAGAAGTTAGGATAGTTTCTCCATCCCGGATTATATGTATTTGAGTAGGGGTTGTTGATAGGTCGATTCCCCTATACAAAATCTACTCGTTCGGTTGGGCCTCCCATACTTGGACATTCCTGATTTAGATGCCCTCTGCCGTAAAAATCATAGAGCATGACTGTTTGATTATTTTTGTTTGTTGATGTGGTTGTCAGATTCCCTATTTTCTGCTCTATCACACCATTAATCTTGCTTCCATAGCAAAAATTACGTCGACATTATGTACTCCAGTCGTCTTTTGGCTTTGATATTTACATCTCCAGGTATAGCTGTTCATGGCAATTTGTTCTATCGGATCATATACCTGTTGAGGGGTCTTGTGGTCTGTAACCCTCCAGCTGAGGCATCTATTAACTGTCTTGCCCCAAACGATTCTCTATTGTAAAAACTCTGAATTTGTATCCCAAATCCAATCCAAAAATCTACTCGTTCTGTTAGGCCTCCCATACTTGGACATTCTTGATTTGGATAACCTCCGTTGCAAATATCACAGAGCATGACCGTTTGATTGTTTTTGTTTGCCTGATGTTGTTGTCAGATTCCCTATTTTCTGCTCTATCACAACCGTTAATCTTTCTTCCACAGTAGAAATTACGTCCACATTATGTACTCCAGCCTCTTTGGCTTTGATCTTTGTCCTCCACAAGTATAGTTGTTCATGGAAATTTTTTCTATCAGATCATATACCTGTTGAGGGGTCTTGTGGTCTGTAGACCCTCCAGCTAAGGCATCTATCAACTGTCTTGCCCCAAACAATTCTCTATTGTAAAAACTTTGAATTGTATCCCAGATCCAATCAGGATGGGGACATTTTCTTAGCAGCTCCTTACATCGTTCCCAGGCCTGGTAAAGGCTTTCTCTGTCTATTTATTGGAACGATAGAATCTTATTCCTTAACTTAGTTGTCTACCTCGGAGGAAAGTATCTCCCTAGAACCTGTTCCACCAATGAGTCCCATGAAGTTATAGATCCTTATGGTAGTGACTTAAGCTAAGACTTCGCCTTCCCCCTTAGAGAGAATGGGAAAAGACGAAGTTGGATGGCGTTTTTAGAGACTCCATTTATCTTAAAAGTGTCGCAAACTTATAAGAAATTTTTTATATGAGCATTTGGATCCTCATCCGAATGTCCATTGAATTGGACTTTTTTTTGTAGTATTTGGATTATGTTCGGCTTTATTTTGAAGTTGTTCGTCTCTACCTGCAGCCTTGCAATACTCGACTGCGTCCCCGAGATGGATGGCCTGGAATAGTTTGCCAAGGTACGCTCCGCCATTGGTCATTCCGCCATTTGTGTTGGTAGAAACAGTGCGAAAATAGGATTATTAAATGGTGGAACTGCTGGTTCTTCCTTCGTCTTATCAATAGACACTATCGCACTAGTGCCTGCCGTTACGAATTGAAGGGCGTGGCGGGCACCCGCAGCGTATGTTCAGGCTCTAGATCAAACGATACTAATTCACTCTTTTTCTTTCGGGGCATAAACCATACCACACGATTTGCAACAGATGTAAAATGTAATCAATTCCACGAACACAAGCAAAACTTAGAAATGTTAACTGAAAATAACTTAATGATGCAAAGACAAAGACTGATTCAAGCAAGGAAAAGAAAAATAAAAATTGACTAAAGCACTAAATAAAACGATTTTCTCCAAGTTTTCATTCCCTGGCAACGATGCCGAAAACTTGATGTGTTACAAATTAAAATAGGGATGACCTACTAAACTAAGCAATAGGAAAGTAGACCTATCAATGTAGTAACCGAGTGTCAAATCTCGAGGAACGATAAAGGCTTAAGTACTAATCGTCCTTTCTAATGTTTAGGCTAAAAAGAATGGTTTTTGAAGAAGAACTAATTAACAAAATCTAAAAACAATTACATCAACTAAAGAAAACAAAGTAATGAAAACTAAGGTTTTAAAAATTAATAAAGCAAGAGTTTGGATGATGGAATCCCCCTAATCCTTGTTACTAATTCAATTGAAAAAATTTTATGAAAACGATATTGAATTAATTAAGTCGGGTCATCACTACTAATCGGGCAATCCCTAGCTCTAATTAAAAACCATCCTACTCACTAACCCTTAGAGGAAAATCTCTTTTAGTTAAAGGACCTAAAAGTGAAAAATCATATCTCTAATCAATTGCCCCAGTTAACCCCCAATTGGTTGCCCTAGACCATTCTTCATTTTTCAATTCTGAACAATCTTGCGATTAATATAATCTCGCGACAATGAAATTGCAATAACAACACAATTGGAAGAGAACTTAAATTAAATCAAACATTGAATTCAAGAAATTAAACCAAGAATTTCATAATGAAGAACTAGTGTTCAACCCTCATCCAAACATAAAATGTTACTCACTAATCATTGTATAAAAACTAAAATTAAACATTAAAATTCAATAACAATAAAAGGAAAGAAAGCTTAGGAGGAAGAATGAAGCCGCAATCGTTGTCCCGAACGTCTCTCGAGCTTATCTCTCGAGTCGCCCAAATCAGGCCCGAAATCTTCATATTGAAACTCCGAATCTCGACCTCCAAGAACTAAATTACAAAAATTCTAAAGATTCCGTAGCTAATTGAATGTAAATTTTGTGGAATGATCTAACCTAAATTCACCCCTAATTGTCTTCTATAACTCCTAACTACTGTGATTTTTCCCTAATGGCAGAGTAACCTATTAATAGGGAAAAATTACATCGAAACATAGTTAAAATTGGATTATTACTGCTCCACTCGGGACCTACCGCGCATGGTAGGTCGAGCGCTACCATCCGCGGTAGGGTTTTGCAAAAAATATATCTTTTGCCGTTTGGACCTACCGTCGACGGTAGGGGTAGCTTACCGTCGCCATTAGGGTCTATCCTGGCTCTGCTTGTCACTCCCAGACCTATCATCGATGATAGTTGGCCTAGGCGGTAGGTCTGCTTCGTTGATGGCTTTGTTTTCTCTTCCAGAAGGCACTTAAGACAAGAATAAAGGGTATTAGCCCAAAATATGCATTTTTACATATTAAAAACATTAACAAAATGATGAAAATAACATATAGAAATATGACAAATAAGCATATATTACGTATATTACTTTAATGTTTAAGACATAAGAGCTATAAAACTTTACATCTTTTAAACCAAATCATCACAAATAATTGTTGTTTGATGCTTTGTTCTTTTCCATAAAAGTGTGAAGAACAGAGTAAAAGCAAACAAAATAATAAAAATGACTAAAGCACCACATAAACGACTTTCCTTAAGTTGCCCTCCCTGGCAATGGCACCAAAAAGTTTGATATGTGTAAACAATTAAAGCAGGGGATGAAATTACTAAACAAAGCAATAAGCAAGTGGACCTAACGCTGCAGTAAACAAGCTCTACCTGAGTATCTAATCTCGAGGAAAGTAAAGGCTTAAGTACTAATCGCGTATCTAATTTTAGTCTATGAAAATAATGGTTTCTGGAAACGAAATAATTAAAAATTTGAAAACGATTAAACCACTAAAAAAGCAATGAAAAATTAAGATTTTAAAAATTAATAAAGCAAGTGTTTGGATGGTGGAATCCCCCAAATCCTTATTACAAATTCAATAGGAAAACTTTAATGAAAACGATGTTAAATTAATTAAATTGGGTCATTGTTGTGTCTTAAATGAAATGGGAATGAGAATCCTAAAGCTACAGTGTAAGGCAAGCGGACCTAACACCGTAAAAGTAGGTTCATCTTGAGTGTCAATTTTCTCGAGGATGGCAAGGTACAACTACTCTACCATTATTCAATGTTTAGCATTAAAACATTATTGAACGATTGTGACTAACAAAACTATAAACATAAAAACCAACTAGAAAATATTCTAAGAAAATATATAAAACGGAAGTTTAAATCTTGGGATCCCCCTAATCCTGTTACTACTTCAATTAACTGTAATTAATGAAAATTGTAGATGCATTAGCGAATTGGGCCATTACACTTGTAAGTGGGCATTCCCTATCTCTAGGTGAAAGCCACTCTATTCACTATAATTTTTAGACGAGAATCTCTTCACTCCCTAATTAACTACAAATGCAATAAAGGCAGGTGATAACGGACCTAAAAGTGTATTAACTATCTCTAGTTCAATATCCCAATTAATCCCCGAATTGGAAGCCATAGGGTTTCTTCCTTTTTCAATTCCAAACACCCGTGCAATTAATTTAAGCTCATGATACTCAAATTGCAAGAAAATAAACAATTGAAGAAAAATTCATTCAAAAGCAACATTCAATTTCATCAATTTGAAGTTAATGTCATAATACCAAAAAGTAGGGGTTCAACCCTTAATCCAAACAATCTAACTACTCACAATTCATTGCATAAAACTGAAATTAAACTAAACTAAAGCTAGTAGAGAAGGAAAAAAAGGCTTAGGAGCAGAATTGCAGACCAAATTGCGATCCCTCACAGCGCCCGAGCTCATCTCTCGAGTTGCTATGTCAAAGCCCAAATTCGTTGTTTCGATCCTTGATTCCACTTGTAATCCTTCAATTTGTGTTCTCTAATCTAAATCCTACGTAATTAAGGTGAGAATTGGGGTAAATTTGTCACAGAAAATTTGCCCAATTTTCCTCCTAAAACCCTATTGGCGTAACTCTCAAAACTAAGGAATGAATTCTCTTCAAAAAGCTATAAAAATTAAGTAATGCTGATTTCGGGACTTACTAGTGAAGATAGGTCGGGACCTACCATCTCCGGTAGGTCTCTTTCCTCCTTTGCTTCTTTGTTGCCCAGCACCTAATATCGGCGGTAGGCTTCTGTCTTCAACACGTTTCTTCCCAAGAGGCCTACCGCAGCTGGTGGGATGGCCTACCGTCAGTGGTAGGCTACTGCTTGGTCACTTTTTTGAATCATTTTTCGTCATTTTCATTCCGTTTCAAACTGTTTTCGTGTGTTCTTTGTTGTACTTCCTTCCAGAAGCACTTACGGTAGAAATGGGAGGCATTAGATTCAAATGATTACTTTATACCTTAAAATCACAGAAAAAGGATGAAATTAACACACGAAATAATAGCCAAAATAATGACTACAAATACCCTCTCCTCCCCCCAAACTTACCCGTTGCTTGCCTTCAAGCAACAGAACTAAACGGATGGAACGAAAAAGTTCAAAAGATTTCTTTTCTGATATAGGGTTCACAAAAACATAAAATAAACTGGCCCTAAGTAATTTAGCAAATAAGAAGACAGGAGATATTAAAAACAACAATATCAAAACATAATAAAACCAAATAAAGGGAAAACAAAACTAAAAACAATGCCACTTCAAAAGAATACTGAACCATTAAACCACATGACAAAACGAAAGAACGAGCACGAGATACACTTAGTCCACCACACTTACAAATAAACACTACATGCCAATGGGGTGTGTGTGTGTGTTCTGGTCATGCTGTTTTCATAGAAACTAAGGAATGCTACGTAATTAATGAAGTGAAATCCTTTAAAAGACAACGCACATCAAGCTCACGTTCCTCTAGTTCTTATTCATTCCAAGTCTTATCCTAAGTCATTCCCGGATTAGGTCGAACTTTTCGACTTGTAATGTCAGGCTCGAGACATAAAAGGTGTCAAACGAAGGTAAAAGGAGACAAGAACAAACAAGACAGAGCCAATGCAACAGAAAGGACAAAATGGAAAAATTAAGGAATAACATTCTAGCTGCCATTCGCTCTTCCCACTCACTCTTGAATAACTTACCGTTTCTCTTACAAACCTTACCCAACACATTTACAATTTTCAGCCCTTTAACAAGAGAGAACTAGTATCCTTATTTTTCACGATCACATTTTGCACAAAAATGAAAGTACCATTTTTTTCTTTTTCTTTGTTTTCAATCTTTTTTTTTCCAACAAAACAAAAAACTCTTTTTTTTTTTCCAACAATTTGTACCAATTGTGAAATACCCAAACTACCCCCCTCTTTACAACAATTTTTCTTTTTTTCCCCCTCCCCCCTCCCCCCACTTACCTATTACTTTCACTCAAAATGGCTAAGCATGTTATTCCAACATTGGCTCCATGAAATGACGTTTAATATAGTGTGAGTTTAAAAAGAGGAAGAATAGAAGGGAGTAAAACATTTGGCATGAAGGCACAAATAAGGGAGCTAGGGGTTAATTTCATGTACAAGTAGGCAAATCAAAAGCTTAAATGATACAATGAAGGCCTGAGACTATCATTTCCGGGCTTAGCTCAGACTACGGCTTTTCACTTCAAAGAACAGAGAAACATAAGGATGCATGCACAAATTCCAAAGGATTCTCCCTAAGCTAATTTCCAAGAATTCCTAGGTTTCTTCTACTAACAATACTCACAGGTGCATGAAAACCATCAACATGTATGATTATTATGCAAATGTGGTTTTCAAAACTACCAAGTGCTATGCCCTCTCGAAACATCCAAACAGTCTTGTGATCAAGCACTCTACTCCAAGTGGCAAAAAGAAAGATCTTTTTTTTTTCGAATAAAAAGACAAAGAAAACTAAGAAAATTATTAAATTTTAAGATTTTCTTTTATTTTTTTTGGATTTTTCATAAGGAAAATGAAGAAGGACGTAAAAAGACAAAAAGACAGAACTAACCCCCCTCCCCACACACACACACACACTAAAACCACATTGTCCTCAATGTGGGGGCCAGACTCACAAGCAAAAAAAAAAGAAAAACATAGATGGGAGGCGCTCCTGCATATACAAAACAGTAGAGCACACGGGAAGCCATTCCCACACAAATAATTAAAGAAAAGCATACATGGAAGACACTCTCTCATATGATAGACCAATGAGGCATAAGGGAAGCCATCCCCACATGAACAAAGTAAAATAAAAAACCAGAACTATAAAAGAAACAAAATGACACTAACTAAAAACAAGACAAAAGAAGAAAAGAGTTGAAGATTGTAAGGAGATCATCCTATTTTTGTGTGAACAAATAGCCCTTGCCGACCTCTAGAAATCAAATTCAAAACACAGGTGTTGGGGACCCTACTGCTGACAGTTGGACGAACCTACCGTCCACAGTAGGCTTCTACCTAGGCATATTTTTCTTCTCTTCTATAGGTTTGAGCCCTGTTTCTTGCCCGCTAACCTTGTTTGCTTGTTTCACGCTTAAAGTGGTTCTTAAGAAGGCAATCATCTCACCAGGACACCTTGCAACAGTATCAACAATAACAAAATGAATTAAAATAAAAATGTATATAGTATGATAAATAGTACAACAACATGCCACGAAGAGCTACTCTTAACTGTTTTGGAGAACGAGGGAGTCCTTATGAAGGTTTCCCATGTCCTTTCCAAAGTATGTCTTAAGGCAATGCTGTTTAGGATCTCCTTGTAATGGAAGTGAAAGATTGAACCCCATAACAAAAGGAGAATTCACTAATTTAAGGTCGAGTTTAAGGAAGATGTTACAAATAACGAATAATTTCAACTCTTTAAAGGAAAACCAAAGGTAAACGAAGGCTAGGTTTGAAGAAAAACTCATTTTCGATTGTTCACAACATAGGAATTATGTGCTTCCTCTCCATTACATTCTCTGTAGTTTGTTTCCATAATGCCTGCACATATAAATAATCACTGACAAGAAAATGGTAAATTTTGTTAGTAAGGGAATTCATTCTCTCACTCTTTTCAATGACCTCTATTTCTATTTCTTGTCACTCTTCTGTGTGATCCTCTTGAATTCCTATGAGAAACTCGTTTTCTTTTTCTGGCTCCACTTCCTTAGACTCAGTCTTAGTCTCTGGCAAGCACTCATCTTTTTCACTTCCTTCCATTTCACTTATAACCTAAGGAGGTCTTCAAATATTGGGAGACCGTCACGGCTCCCTTCCATTGTTTCTTGTTGTGCCTCCTGTTCCTTAGGAAAAGTGGATTCCTCCGGTATTGGATCAATTTCCTCCGCTTCATCTACAATTATAGAAATTGTTATTGCTAGTTCTTTTGCTCTTGGCACGGTGACCTCCTCGGTCTATCCCTTTGAAATCCACTCTATAGTATGAGGCAAACTACTTAGCAGTATGTCCGTGATCATCTTTTGCCAGTAGCTCGATTTGGCTCTCGATACTGTGCATAGAGGCTTTTTGACTTCTCCGGATTTCTTCCTTACTCTCCATCCGGTATATGTCGAGTCGATATACCTTGAAAAGAGATCTTCTATAGTAGGTTGTGGGGGTGATAGAGGTACCCGTGAAGCATGATTGTATAGTGAAGATTGAGTATAATCTCCCTAAGGCTCGTTCAATTGGGTTCCAATCTGAACTGTATTGGTTAAAAAATACGTATCGTACTCTTCCCAATTTCGTTGGGATATGGCCGGTTGATAATGTGGATATTCAGATGCAACCACCATGTTCTCTATCCCTTGTTCCAATATTATTGCCAATTGGTATTCAAGGGTATCATTGGCATCCATGACTCACTCTTCAAAACTTGAAATAATAATTGGATGAGCAAATTAATGTAGGTTCCAGAAGTAATAAGCCGAATACACAATACCCATACTATATACACCTAAGTGTAACAACAATCTGGAACAAGACAAAACAATTCAAAAACAAAAGCAATGACTAAAGCACCAAACAACCTATTTCGTTAAACTTGCCATGTCCCCTACAACAACACCAAAAACTTGTTGTGTCTTAAATGAGACGGGAATGGGAATCTTAAAGCTACAGTGCAAAGCAAGCAGACCTAACACTGTAGAAGTGGGTTCACCCCGAGTGTTGATTTTCTCGAGGATGGCAAGGTTAAACTAGTCTACTGTTATTCAATGTTTAGCCTTAAAATGTTGTTGAAACAATTGTGACTAACAAAACTATAAACATAAAAACCAACTAGAAAATATTCTAACAACATATATAAAATGAAAGTTTGGATCTTGGGATCCCCATAATCTTGTTTCTACTTCAATTAACTCGAATTAATGAAAATTGTAGTTGCATTAGCAAATTGGCTTATCACACTTATAATTGGAAAATCTCTATCTCTAGGTGAAAGCCCCTCTATTCACTATAACTTTTAGATGAGAATCTCTTCCCTCCCTAATAAGCTACAAATGCAATAAATGCAGGTGATAACAGACCTAATGCATTAACTATCTCTAGTTCAATACCCAATTAATTCCCAAATTGCAAGCCCTCAGGTGTTCTTCCTTTTTCAATTCCAAACACCCATGCAATTAATTCAAGCTAATGATATTCAAATTGCAAGAAAATAAACAATTGAAGAATAATTCATTCAAAAGCAACATTCAATTTCAAGTCAATGTCATAGTACAAAAAATTAGGGTTAAACCCTTAATCCAAACAATCTAACTACTCACAATTCATTGCATAAAACTTAAAATTAAACTAAATTAAAGCTAATAGAGAAGGAAAAAAAGACTTAAGAGTAGAATTGCAGGCCGAATTGCAATCCCGAATCGTGCCCTAGCTCGTCTCTCGAGTTGCTCTATCGAAACCTGAATTCGTTGTTTCGATCCTTGATTCCACTTGTAATCCTTCAATTTGTGTTCTCTAATCTAAATCCTATGTAATTAAGGTGAGAATTGGGGGAAATTTGTCGCAAAAAATTGCTGCAATTCGCCTCTTAAAACCCTATTGGTGTAAGTCTCAAAACTGAATGAATTCGCTTCAAAAAGCTGTAAAAATTAAATAGGAACTGCTCATTTGGGGACCTACTGGCTACGGTAGGTCTCTGTCCTCCTTTGCTTCTTTGTTGCTCCGTACCTATCGTCGCTGGTAGGGGGAGCCTACCGTTGGTGATAGGCTTCTGTCTTCAACTCGTTTGTTGCCAAGAGGCCTACCGCGACTGGTAGGGTTGCCTATTGTCGATGGTAGCCTGTTGCTTGGTCACTGTTTTGCATTGTTTTCTGTTGTTTTCGCTCCTTTTCAAGCCATTTCATTCATTCTTCGTTGTACTTCCTTTGGTAAGCACCTACGACAAAAATGGGAGATATTAGATTCAAATGATTACTTTATCCCTTAAAATCATCAAAAAACGATAAAATCAACACACAAAATAATAACAAAAATAATGACTATCTGTCATCACTAAAATTGGGCAATCTCTATCTCTAGGCGAAAGTCACCATACTCACTAATCCTTAGAGGAAAATCTCTTTTCTCCCTGACAAATTATGAGTGCAATAAAATTATGTGATTTAAAGGACGTAAAAGTGAAATATCATGTCTCTAATCAATTGCCCAACTAACCCCAATTGGTTGCCTAGATCGTTCTTCCTTTTTCTATTCCAAACAATCTTGTGATTGATCTAATCTCTTGACAATTAAATTGCAAACAAACACAATTGGAAGACAAATTAAATCAAAACAAACATCGAAATCAAGAAATTAAACCAAGATATCATAATCAAGAACGAGGGTTCAACCCTTATCCAAACATAAAGAATTACTCACTATTCATTATATAAAAACTGAAATTCAACATTAAAATTCAATAACAAGTAAAGAAAAAGAAAGCTTAGGAGTAAGATTAAGCTGCAATTGTAGTCTCGAACGTCTCCTGAGCTCATCTATCGAGTCGCCAATTTGAAGCTCGAAATCTTAAAAATTGTTCTTCGAACCTTGATCTGCAAGAAGTAAATTGCAGGAATTCTAACGATTATCTAACTAGTTGAATGTAAAAATTGAAGAATTGTTTAATCTAAATCTATCCATAATTATCTACTACTCCTCCTAATTGCTGCTCTTTGGCCTAATTATAGAGTGATCTCTTAAATAGATAAAAAATTACAACAAAACAAAGTTTGAATTGAATTAAAACTGTCTTCTAACCAGGATCTACCATTGATGGTATGTCTAGCCATATTATCTGCGGTAGGGTTCTGCCCACAAAACTCTTCAAAACGTCGGGACTTATTGCCGACAATAGGGATAGCCTACTGTCACCGGTGAGGCTCTATCCTGCTTTACTCGTGATCCATGGACCTACAGTTAATGGTAGGTTGGCCTACCTCATGCAGTAGGTCAACTCCATTGTTGCTGTCGGTTCCGTTTTCATCGTTTTCACTCCGTTTTCGTTTCCTTTCATTGTTTTTTCTTCTAGAAGGGACCTAAGACAAGCATAAAAGGTATTAGTCTAAAATATGTATTTCATGTTAAAAACATCGAAAAACAATAAAAATAACATATAGAAAGACAATTAAGCACATATCAGGAATCCTTTCAAAGGATGGGGGATGATGTGACTTGGATGCACAAGAGATGGTGGAATTGTTACAAGGACTAGTCACAAGGGCAATGGCTAGAAATATGTAGGAAGAGCACAAAGGGATGGTGGCCTTATTCGAGAAGAACTTTCAAGACCTTGCCAGGAATGCCTTGGAAGGAGAAGATGAAGATCAAAGAACCACTGAAACATTCGTAATATCCATGGTACCAGAGAGAGAACAAAAAGAAGCAAGAGTGGAATACATAGAAGGTTCAAAACCACAGGTGAGGAAGGAAGAAGACCTACCGCTGGTGGTAGGGTCCCCCTACCATTGACAGTAGGCTTCTGTTCCAAGAATGTCAAGGGACCAACTGTTAGTATATGACCTAGATCAATTGACTTACATTTATGATTTTTGAAGCATATATTTTGAATTGTAGTTTATGCTCTTGGTCATCAAGTATGTGACTTGATAGCAAAACCTTATTGCTAATAAAATACTATTCTTGTTTGTCCCTAGTTTTATTACATATTGTATTATTAAACTAGTGTGAAGTTGATTGATGATCTAGTTTTACTGATCATGAATATGGGATATAAAATCAATTCATAAATACATATTGAGAATATTGTATTGGACATGACCCAAAGTGAAGAAGAAATATTGCACAGGTTTAAGTCATAAGCATTTCTTCTCAGTTTATATTTGGTGTCATTTGACCTAATGTTTCTAATGCTTCTTGCATGGGGAGAAAATATGTTTTGACATAGTCAAACATCACTTTTAATTAGGTGATTATTATGACTATTGGTGGGGCTATTTTCTTGTCATGTCTTGAATATTGGAGATAGTGAAAGGGATTTGTCCCTCTCTTTCTAGAGAGAGAGATATCCATGGGCCCCTTGATAAGGAAGACTGGAAAATATGCATGGCCATGCTCAAATAAGTATTAATAAGGTGTTATTAATGTTATTTGTCAGAACAGTCAACCTGGTGATCAAGTAAATGGTGAATTAAGTTTTATAAGGATGACTCGGTCCATGTCTTATACTTAATTAGGATATCGTGTGACAAAAGGACTAAATTAAAACTGATGCTATGTTATTATTGCTTTTACTTAACTTGGGTAAGCATAATGTCTTGCTAGAGGCCACTTATGTTTTGTGAATAAATTTCTAGGACATTTTCATTCACTATCAACGTTAAGTGAACCTACAGGGTCACACGCATAGACAATCTTGTAAACATAATGTCCACGTTCAATGAATCTAGATCGTGTCCAGATTTGTTGAACGTATACAAAAAGGGAATCAAATTCCATATTTTATTTTCTGGTAAGTTAAAAAGTGACTAATTTTATTTATCAGATAAATGAAATTAATTACTTAATATTACTCATTCTACCGTTGGATGATTCTAGGAATAGACGGACGAGATTAAACTATCGTTAGATGACAATTAGGGTTCTGACATTGACAGCTATAAAAGGTTATGTTAACATTTTCACGGTAGCCATCTTCATCTGATTAGAAACAAAACCCTAAACCCTAGAACGACGATAATAGTATCTAGCCTCACTCTCTCCAAAATTCCACATATTAATAGATAGTCAGGATTAGTTCTGAACAGTTTTTAGAACACAGAAGGGGTTAGCATCCCGATCGCTTGTAGAGGAGTTCATCGTGTGGATACCAGTAGAGGGCGAAGCGTAAATAGCAACGCCTCCACACCGAACGGCAGAAAACATTGAGGTAATTTTTATTCAATCGGTTTTTCTAGTATGTGTGGATCCTGTTGGTGGATTTTCGTAGTTTTATTTTATTTGTTTTTGGCTACGGATTCCAACACTAATAACCTACTAGGAGAAAAACTGAAGGCCTTCTAACCCCTTTTGACCCCTCATTTTGGTTTCTTAACTCCTTTTGACTTGTAATTAGGCGGCCTAAGAGCCCATCTACTTCTTTTAAGTTAGAATACTAGCTAAGGTTGGATGTTAATAATTTAAAGACCTATATATACTTATTTTGCAACCATTTGAAGGCATAGAATGAAGTATATGAAGTTTGGGAGTAAACCTAGGGTTCTGTGATTTATTGTTCTTCCTTGTAAAATTGGATTCCTAATTGTAATATCAAGGTAAGGAATTCTTGAATCTTCATTAAATAGTTCTTGTTTATTCCCCAAATTCCTATATTTCCTTGAGGTTCTAGGTCCATAGCTAATGTTGCTTGGAGTTAGGTTTTTCCTTGTTAGTGGAGAATAGGTGAGGCTTTGGATAGTCCTGTTGATTATCCCTCATGATAGGAAGGTTTTGTTTTTGTTTCCCTTAGTTAATTCCTACAATTTTTCCCTTTGGTTTATCTATTTCTCATATAACATTCTTTAAAGTTCCTCTTGAAGAGAGAAGCATCTGGGGAAGGAGTTGGACTTCAATTAAGCTTAGGGAAGTTCATATCAGTTTTACATCAATAAAAGTCTTTTTTCGACAAAATTCCCAACAGCTATTGGGTTTTTTAATTAACTCTTTTAATTAAAAGAAGCCTAGAAACAACTTGACCAGGTAGAGAGGATTGGGCTTGTACTAAGTTGGACAGAAAAGTCCAAGTCCCATTATAGAACCTTCGCCAGAACCCCATGGATTAATTAGCCCTAGGGTGGCCGCCCATGTTTGAAAATAGTCTCCTTGGAGTCTTA
This sequence comes from Catharanthus roseus, assembly GCA_028651295.1. Lineage (NCBI taxonomy): Eukaryota > Viridiplantae > Streptophyta > Magnoliopsida > Gentianales > Apocynaceae > Catharanthus > Catharanthus roseus. The sequence continues at coordinate 4,737,164 of JAPQWS010000142.1, forward strand.
GGTGGAAAAGAGAGATCTAAGAGGTGGTTGCGGTCACTTATTAGTTGGAATGTATTAAGAACTCATTGGAGTTTATCCAAACTACCAATACTCCTCTCTCCCTCATTCTATCTCCCAATACTCACAAAATCCAGAGATTTTTTCTCCCCTAATATAGAAGAAATTTTTCTATAGAAAGAAGAACAATTTCTCTTCAAGTTTTTCCAAAAACAAAAGATGATTCTTTCTTCTCTTCTTTGTCTATCTTTCACAAAAGTCTTTTGCCAGCTCCAAGAATACCCCAGAAGGCCTTAGAAGCCTGTGTGTTTCATTAAGAACAGCAAGAGGTTTTCTTGAAATATCGTTGCAAAAATCGACAGTATAATATGATACAAAACCAATCAATGGAAGCGAAACCGGTGGCTACGTAGTTTTCAGACAACAACCGATCAATGCACGCTCCAAAGGTATAAGATCTTATTTTTTTCGCCATAATTTTCTCTTCCACTACCCATCTATATCATTAATGTGGTATAGAGTGGATTCACCTAAGGAGCATGCTAGTTTATATGTTAAAAGACTGTTTCATTGTTTGCTTTTTTTTTTGTTGGTTTTAAGTTTTATAAACTATTTTGGGGGTTTTTTGTGCAATTTTTTTGCCCTATCTTAGGATTAGATTTGTTTATGCCTCATGGTTAGAGGCACAGGTGGCTTTTGGATTTTTATTTCATTTAAATTCGATGTTTTTATCACTATAATTGACATACACCTTACGAGTGGGGAGGTATAGTATTTTCTCTGTTTTAATACTATTTTGATGGATTTTTTTTGAATTTTATTGATGGTGAGTTGCTGGAAATCAAAGATATATTAAGGATCAAGTTAATAGTGAAAAACAGAGCCTTGAATGACCCAAAACGGACTTCCGGACAGCCTACTATGCGAGTTGTTAGTAACCACCATACTGTACTGTTTCGGGTGGTCCACGGGATGTTGGGGGTGCCAAGGCTGGCTAAGACATGGGAAGCAGGCTTGGCACTGTTCTAAACCTCTAACGGACCAAGGGTTTTGAGTTCATGGGCTGTTCTATGTTCGGGCCAAAATGGAGATGTCCGCGGGCTTGCATTTCTAAGAATTCAACTGAAGATCCAAGAAGTAACATATTTTATGATAGATAGATTTATTGCTTTATTTTCGTACATTGAGATGATTTTACTTGCATTCTTATGTGTTTATTCATGTTTAGTAAGCCCCTTTAGGATAAAGGGACATATTTGTTTACTTTATGCTTTTATCCGTTTTTGTTGTCACATAGGTTTAAAGGAAAGAAAAGCATGTAACATTCTTCCTTGGATTATATCTGTGTTTACAACAATAGAAGTTTATCTTGTTGTTTGCATTTGTCACATAAGAATAAGAGAATACAAAGAAAGCATGGTGTTTCTTCTTTATCCTTATATCCCATGTTTGTGCGAAAACTATCTTGTCTATTTCCAACAGATAGACAAGATAGAAAAATGATTTTGTTAAAGAAACTTATTTATATAAGGGGGTAATTTTTTCTCAAAGGGTTTCATCCTTGACATGGAAAAACATTTAATTATAAGATCAGCTTTTAGAAAATGGGTGTTGTTTGAAGTAAAACCTTATTTTAAAAGATTGAGTGGGAGATGGACCTAAGGTCCTTTGGCTTCTATTATTGGTTCAAGTAGTTGGTTAATGCATCCTCGCGTCACCTTTGGTGTGAGCCCTTAAAGGAAGGAGCTCCATAATTGATGTAGATCCACTTTGATTGTAGTTTTGGAGTCTACTCTACCCAAGGATCACCTCCTTCTCTTGAAGAACCTCTATTAAGGATTTTTAAATTCAAACACTCCAATTAGAAACGTATGAGAAACTAAGTCTTATAAACCTAATATTGAGAGGCTAAATTCTTTCCTAGATTGATAATTAGAATCCTGAGGGGACAAACACCTCAAAACCCTAATTATACAATTTAGAATACCCAAGACTAATTGGCTCAAAGAAAGGAAACTCAATGAATCAACTAATGAAGGGAATTTGAATGATCAATAAATTCAATAAATGCTTCAATCTAAGGCTCAATTGTTCACAATACTAAGGACATTAACTCTTAGCAAGCTAGTCTAAGAAGGGTGAAGAACCCAAGAAGCATTGGAGAAACTCTCAATTTTTCAGTAAAATTCATCATTGTTCAAGTTTACAATGAGTTATGATGGGGTATTTATAGACTAAACTCCATCTCTAGGTAACCTATGGTTAAATGACTTAAAATACCCATTAAACCCTTGATTAAAAACGTGGAAAGACAAGCCAAAAAACAAAAAAACTACTCAATTAAAATGCATTAAGTATTCTAATTCGTTATTTTGTCTAGTATTTTAAATGTTAGTTTCATCATTTTTTTCGATGATTTTAAGGTATATAGTATACAGTTAATTCTAATATCTTCCATTCTTAGGTGTTTGCCAAAGGAAGTACAATGAAGAAAGTAAAAACAGCTGAAAATGGGGCGAAAATGATGAAAAACAATGCCAAACGGTAACTACAAGAATGCCTACCACTGGTGGTAGGCACATTGGCAATAAAAAAATTCTAGACAGAGGGCTACTGCCAACAGTAGGCTCCCCCTACCACTGACGTCGACGGTAGGTCTCAATTTTAGCAATACCTAGGCAATTTTTAGACAATTTTGAGGGGGGAAGGGGAGGGGACATTGAGTCTTTTTTTTTTCCAGTTTTTAGACTCACACCATTAGGGCTTTAGAAGGCGAATTGGGGCGATTTTCTGTGAAAAATTTCCCCCAATTCTCACCTCAATTTGTTAAGATTTAGAATAGAGAACAAGGATTAAAGACTTTCAAGAGGAATCAAGGATCGAAACATCGAATTCAAGCTTCGGTGGGGCAACTCGAGAGACAAAATCGGGCATGGTTTAGGATCGAAATTCAACCTTCAACTTCACTCCTAAGCCTTTCTGTTCCCTCTCTTGTAGTTTTTAATTAGTTTGATTTCAATTTTGCACTATGAATTGTGAGTAGTTTAATTGTTTAGATTGAAAGTTGAACCCTAATTTTTGTATTTATGAAGTTGGTTGGAATTTGCTGAAATTAAATGTAGTCCTTGCTTGAATTTTTCTTCAATTGTCTAATTCTCTACAATTTAAGTGTCATGACGTTTAATTAATCGTAAGGGTATTTGAAATTTAAAAAGGGAGAACACCCTAGGGCAATCGATTGCGGATTAACTAGGACATTGAATTAGGATAGGTTGATGCACTTTTAGGTTTGTTATCACTTGCGTTTATTACGTTCATAACTTGTTAGGGAGAGAAGAGATTCTCCTCTAAGAGTTATAGTGAATAGAGCGGCTTTAACCTAGAAATAGGGATTGTCCAATTATGAGTGTGATGACCAAATTCATAATACAACATCAACTTCCTATTAATTTCAGTTAATTGAAGTAGTAATGAAAATTAGGGGGATCCCGAGGTCCAAACTTATGGTTTATAGAATTCTTTAGATTATTGTTCATTTGTCTTTTGATAATAGTCTTCGTTAGCATCTTGTTAGTTTACAATCTTTTCAATGACATTTTAAGACTAAACATTGAAGTAACGGTAGAGTAGCTGAACCTTGTCTATCCTCAAGAGAATTGACACTCGGGTTAAACTCACTTTTACGGTATTAGGTTTGCTTGCCTTGTATTGTAGTGATTAGGAACACCCGTTTCACTTTTTCATAACGTCAACTTTTTAGCACCATTACCGGGAAACCAACAAGTTTAAAGAAATATTGGTATTTTGTGCTTTAGTCATTGTTTTTTGTGTTTTTGTATTGTTTTGCTTCGCTCCATACGATTGTTGCACTTGGGTGTTTTTTGTATGGATGTTGTGTATTCGGCTAATTACTTCTAGAACTCGTGTTAATTGTTCATCTAATTATGGTTTCAGGTTTTGGAGTAAGGCATGGATGCCAACGACACCATGGAGTACCGATTGGTGGCAACACTAGAGCGAGGGATTGAGAACATGGGGGTGCACCTCAACATCCACATTATCAACTGACCATGTTCTAGGACAACTGGCAAGGTTACGATGTGTACCCTAACTAGTAAGATTCATATTGGAGGACCGAGATGAACATTCCTTGGAGAGGTTATGCTCTGTGTTCAACATCAATCACGCTTCACCGATATCTCTATCACCCCCGAAATCAAATATAGAATATCTTGTTTCAAGGTATATTGACTCAGCAAATACCAGGGTAAAGAGTATGGAAGAAATCAAGAGAAGCTAAAGAGTCTCTATGCTTAGTATGGAGAGCCAAATCAAGCCATTGGCAAGGATGATTGCTGATATACCGCTTGGTAGTTAACCTAATACTACGGAGTAGATTTCAGAGGAAGAGGCGGAGGCCACCGTGCTAAGCGCAAAAGAACTAGAAATAAAGGTGATGTTTAAAATCTTAAAAACAAGGTGGAATCCTAATCACTACAATGCAAGAAGAGTGGACCTAACAATGCAGAAGTGAGTTTCAACTCAAGTGTCAAATCTCTTCAAGGAAGGATGAATGTTCAAGTACTAATCATGTTTCTAATGTCTAGTCGGGAAGGATAATGTCGTTGAGAAAATAAAAACTTTAAACTGAAATAATTAAGAAAGAAAATAACAAAAATGGTTTTTAAAAGCTTAATAAACACAAGAGTTTGGATGGTAGAATCCCCTTAATCTTTGTTACTAATTCAATTAGAAAAACTTTAATAAATACGATGTTGAATTAATTAAGTTGGGTCATCACTCAAATCGGGTAATCCCTATCTCTAGGCCAAAGCTACCCTACTCAATAACCACTAGAGGAAAATCTCTTTTCTCCCTAACAAATGATGAGAGCAATAAACTTAGGTGATTTAAATGACCTAATATTGTAAAATCATATCTCTAGTCAATTCCCCCAACTAACCCTGAAGTGGTTGCCTTAGATTGTTCTTCTTTTTTCAATTCCAAACAACCTTATGAATAATCTAATCTGGCGACAATTAAATTACAAACAAACGCAATTGGAAGACAACTTAAATCAAAACAAACATCCAAAATCAAGAAATCAAACCAAGAATTTCGTAATCAAGAATTAGGGATCAACCCCTATCCAAACAATAAGAACAACTCACTATTCATTATTAATAGAACTATAAATTAACATAAAATTCAATAACAAGAAAAGGAAAAGAAATCTTATGATTGAAAATCGAATCCACAATTGAAATCCCGAAGTCTTCCAAGCTCATCTTTCGAGTCGCCAAGTTGAAGATCGAAATCTTGAATCAAAGTCTTCAATTCTTGAATCTAGAAACTAAATTGTAGAAATCTTGAAACTTTAGTAACTAATCGAAAGTATAAAAGCTTGAATTTGAAGAGCATTTAACCTAATTAATCTAATCTAACCTAACTAATATATAACTAATCTATCTAAGAATTTTTGAGTATCTAATTCTATCTAAAAACATCTAAAACCATATCCACAATAGCTGTAAAAGGACCCCTTATATAGAGATGAAAAATTCAAGAAAACCAACTTGAACTTGGAACAAAATACAAGAAAATCAAGTTCGTTTTGGACTCAACTGGCACTTGCCAGCATACCCTACTGCAGACGATAAGGCGAGGCCTACCATCAATGGTAGGTCTCTGTTGCCTATACCCCTTGTTCCACGGCACCTCCTGGCGATGGTAGGTCAGCCTACCTCGTGCAGTAGGTTGCTGAATTGTTGCCGATGCGCTGTTTTCGTCGTTTTCGCCCATTTTCATTTCTTTTCATCGTTTCCACTTCCAGAGGGCACCTAAGACAAGAATAAGAGTATTAAGCTAAATATATACTTTTATATATATTAAAAACATCGAAAATGATGAAATTAACATATGGAAAATATAGAAAATTTTGCACTTATCAAATACCCCCATACTTATCCGTTGCTTTGCCTCAAGTTACACAAACTAAATAGGCAAACGGCTTATTGTCTCAATGGCTTAAGGCCGGTTTTCCTTTCGTTTTCTGTGAACTTTTGATCTGAACAAAGATCGTCAAAACCTTCTCATTCTACCCGTTTAGTTTTGTTGCTTGAGGGCAAGCAACATGTAAGTGTGGGGTATTTGATAGTCGTTATTTTGTCTAGCATTTTATATGTTAGTGTCATCACTTTTTTGATGATTGTAAGGTATAAAGTATTCATCTAAGTCTAATATCCTCAATTCTTATCTTAGGTATTTGCCAAAAAAAGGACATAAACAGATGAAAACGGGGCAAAAACGACAGAAAAGGATGCCAAACGTTGACCACAAGAGAGCCGACCGTTAACGGTAGGCCACCCTAACGCCAGCGGTAGGCAAATTAGCAAGAAAGGAATTCCAGACAAAAGGCTACCGCCGACAGTAGGCTCCCCCTACTGCTGACGGTAGGTTGAAGACACACAACGACAAGGGAAGACAGACCTATTATCAATGGTAGGTTCTAGCCTACCGCTGGCGGTAAGTCCTAATTTAAGCAATACTTAGGTGTTTGTTAGACAGTTTTGAGGTGAGGAACATTCATTATTTTTTTCCAATTTTTAGAGTTACATCATTAAGGCTTTAGGAGGTGAATTGAGGTGAGTTTCTGTGACAAATTTCCCCCAATTCTAACCTCAATTAGTTAGGATTTAGATTAGAGAACAAGGATTGAAGACTTTCAAGAAGAATCAAGGATCGAAGACGAATTCGGACTTCGGAGGGGCAACTCGAGAGAGGAGCTTGGGCGCGATTCAGGATCGAAATTTTACCTTCGACTTCACTCCTAAGCCTTTATTTTCCCTCTCTTGTAGTTTTTAATTAGTTTAGTTTTAGTTTTGCACTATGAATTGCATGTAGTTTAATTGTTCGGATTAGGGGTTTTGTATTTATAAAATTTGTTGGAATTTTCTGAAATTGAATGTTGTCATTGCTTAAATTGTTCTCCAATTGTTTAATTCGCAGCAATTTAAGTGTCATGAGCTTGAATTAATTGCAAGGGTGTTTTAAATTGAAAAAGGAAAAACACCCTAGTGCAATCGATTTGGGGATTAATTGGGGCATTGAACTAGAAAGAGGTTGATAAACTTTTAGGTCCGTTATCACCTGTGTTTATTGCGTTCATAACTTGTTAAGGAGAGAATAGATTCTCGTCTAAGTTTTATAGTGAATAGAGAGGCTTTTGCTTAGAGATAGGGATTGCCTAATTATGAGTGTGATGACCCAATTCGTAATACAGCATCAATTTTCTATTAATTTTAGTTAATTGAAGTAGTAACAAAAATTAGGGCGATCCCGAGTTCCAAACTTCTGGTTTATAGAATTCTTTAGATTACTATTCATTTGGCTTTTGATAATAGTCTTTGTTAGCATCTTTTAAACCACATTTTTAAGACTAAACATCGAAGTAACGGTACAGTAGTTGAACATTGTCTATGCTTGGGAGAATCAACACTCGGGTTAAACTCACTTCTATGGTGTTAGGTCTACTTGCCTTGCACTATGGCAATTAGGAACGCCCGTTTCACTTTTTCATAACCTCATATTCCTTCAGCAGAACCCTGCCGTTGATAGTAGGGAAAACCTACCGTCGGTTGTAGGTATGGGAACTTTCCGCCGTTGCCCGGTAGAAGCCTACCGACGACGGTAGGGGCAGGACTACCATCGGCAGTAGGGTGCCTTTCCTCCCATCCTTAGCCATTTTCACCATCAAATTCTGAAAATTGTGAACAACTTAGATGCCTTTCCTTGGCCTTCAAACTCTTCAAACTTGATCTGTAAAACCTTCAAGCTAGTTCTTCTTCAGTGTTGCACTAGTGAATGGTCCAATCAACAAATCTTTAACTTCTTGCCTTCCGATATACATAATCCGCCCCTCCTTTGAAAAGATTCGTCCTCGAATCTTAATCTACATAAAATAAGGACATATCAAAGCATGGAAGGTAGCACTAAACGAAATGCAACAAGGGAAAGTAAGAAGAGAAGCACTAAAGCATTCAATAATGGGCAAAGGCGCTTCGGCATGGTCATCAAGCATAAGTTTGTGTTGGGAAGAAAATCATTCAAATCCAGGGGATCCCATCCCAAACTCCGGGATCAAAGACGAATTATTTCATTCTAAACTTCTTGTTGTAGGCATGAAGAATGTCATGATCCGTGTGATGGATATACTTGATTAACTTCATATTCGTCTTTTCATCCAAGGACAAAACATGACCTGCAGGGAAAAGAATCAAATCAAAAAAGACGTTAGAAGCTTGAAACCATAGTCAACTTCAAGTAAAGAATAAAGAGTAGTAGAATAATAAGCTTGATTGGAAGCAAACTCAACTAGGAATAAGAAAATTTGCCAAGTGATTTCGGTCTTCTTTTTGGGTACATCCATAAAAGAACTAGCAAGGGTGATAATATCCTTGATGTATTTCCTATAAAAGATTGTAAGACCATGGCAGCTTTTCTTCTCAAAGGCACTCTTGGAAATTATCCAATCTTGGATTCCTTGTACCATATTTGCACCCACTTGGAAACCTTGAAAACTCACTACATAACCTAGAAAAGTGCCATTTTCTATAGAAAACTCATAATTCCAAATGTTAGCATGTGATTTCTCAATCCTCAAATTAGAAAAAAACTCAATTAAAAAAATTCAAATGTTACGGTCGTTATTTTGTCTAGTATTTTATATGTTAATTTCATAATTTTTCGGTGATTTTAAGGCATAAAGTATACATTTGAGTCTAATACCTCTCATTCTTGTCTCAGGTGTATGCCCAAGGGAGCACAATGAAGAACAGATGAAAACAGGTTGAAATGGAGTGAAAATAACATAAAACAATGTCAAACGATGACCACAAGAGAGCTTATCGCCAGCAGTAGGTACATTGACAACAAAAGACTTCAAGACAAAAGCCTACCATCAAAGGTAGGCTACCCCTACCGTAAACGGTAGGTTTAAGGCATAAACGACAAAGGAAAACAAAGACCTGTTGGCGGTAAGTCCTGATTTAGCAATTACTTAGGCAATTTGGGCAGTTTTGATGACATTCATTCATTTTATTTTTTTCCAATTTTTAGACTACGCCAATAGGGCCTCAAGGGGCGAATTAGGGTAACCTCTGTGACAATTTCCCCTAACTCTCACCTCTAATAGTTAGGATTTAGATTAGAGAACAAGGATTTAAAGTTTTCAAGAGGAATCAAGGATCGAAACGACGAATTTGGTGTTCAGTGGAGCAACTCAAGAGACGAGCTCAGGCGCGATTCACGATCAAAATTTGTCCTTCAAATTCACTCCTTTCTTTTTATTCTCTTGTAGTTTTAAATTAGTTTAATTTTAGTTTTGCACTATGATTTGTGAGTAGTTTAATTGTTTGGATTAAGGGTTGAACCCTCATTTCAGTATTTATGAAATCGGTTAGAATTTGCTAAAATTGATTGTTGTCATTGCTTGAATTGTTCTTCAATTATGTTAATTCTCTGCAATTTAAGTGTCATGAGCTTAAATTAGTCACAAGGGTGTTTGAAATTGAAAAAGGAAGAACACCCTAGGGCAATCGATTTGGGGATTAATTGGGGCAATCGATAGGTTGATGTACTTTTAGGTCCGTTATCTCTTGTATTTAATGCATTCAAAACTTGTTAGGGAGAGAATAGATTCTCGTGTAAGAGTTATAGTGAATAGAGCTGCTTTTGCCTAGAGATAGGGATTGCCGAATTATGAGTGTGATGACCTAATTCGTAATACAATATCAATTTTCTATTAGTTTAAGTTAAATGAAGTAGTAACCGAAATTAGGGGATCCCGAGGTCCAAACTTCCGTTCTATAGAATTCTTTAGATTATTATTCGATTGGCTTTTGATAATAGTCTTTATTAGCATCTTGTTAGTTCACAATCTTTTCAATGACATTTTTAAGACTAAACATTGAAGCAATGGTAGAGTAGTTGAACCTTTCTATCCTCGAGAAAATCGACACTCGGGTTAAACTCATTTCTATAACGTTAGGTCCACTTACCTTGCAATGTACAGTTAAGAATACCCATCACATTTCATAACCATCAAGCTTTCGGTGCCGTTGCCGGGAAACATGGCAAGTTTAGAGAAATATCGTTTTTTGGTGCTCTAGTCATTGTTTTTGTTTTTCAATTATTTTGACTTGTTCAGTACTATTGGTTCACTTGGGAGTTTGTGGTATGGATATGGTGTATTCTGCTCTTTACTTCTGGAACTTGTGTTAGTTGCTCCTCTAATTGCGGTTTCCGGTTTTGGAGAGTAAGGCACGAATGCCAATGATACATGGACTACCGATTGGTGGAAATACTAGAACAAGGGATTGAGAACATGGCATAGGCATCTCAATATCCGCATTATCAGCCAGTCATGTTCCAAGAAAACTGGCAAGGGTATGAACCAGTAGAATTCGGGTTGGGAGAACTAACCGTATATTTCTTGGTGAGGTTATATTCAATATTCCTCGTACAATTACACCCCATCGATATATCCATCACCCCCTCAGCCTGATCTAGATAATTTCGTTTCATAATATATCAAGTCAGTAGAGATCAGGACGAAGAGCATGGAAGCAGTCCAGAGAAGCCAAGTAGCTTCCATCCACAACATGGAGAGTCAAATCGAGGTCTTAGCATTATTGAGAGACCGGTTAGTAATATACCTAGTCATACAGTCACTTCTTGGGATACATACGAACAAAAGATGAAATTTCCCATGTTTGTGGATGAAAAGGAGGCAACTAGTCAAGCGCCGGAGGAATCCATTTCCTCCGAGGAAGAGGAGGCTCAACAAGAAATAATGGAAAGGAGGCATAACGGTCTCCCAATATTCGAAGCACCTTCTCAGATTAAAAGTGTAGTGGAAGAGAGTAGGAGAGATGAGTGCTTAACAGAGAATGAGAATGATTTTGAGAAAGGTGGCCAAAAAAGGAAAACAAGAGTCTCGTGGAAATTCAAGAGGAGCATAAAGAAGAGCGAAAAGAAGTAGAGATAGGAGCTGTCGAAGAGAGTGAGGAAGTTCACTTCCTTATTAATGAAACCAACTTGTTTCTTTTGATGCTTCTTTATATATACAAGCATTATGGATGCCAACCAAGAGAATGATGAGGAGGAGAGACACCTCGTGGAATTAAAAAGTGATGGTAAGAACGTTGAAAGGAAACCATCCTTATACTTTGGCCAATCAAAAATGAGTTTTCCTTCAACTGGCTTCATGAATATTCTATTTTCATTTAAAGAGTTGAAATTGTTCGAAATTAGTAGCGTCTTTCTTAAACTTGATCTTAAGTTTTGGAATTCCCTTTTCGTTATAGGGTCCAAATTCTTTCACTTACATTATAAGGAGATTATAAACGAGCTTTACTATAAGATGTACTTTGGAACGAACAAAGGGAACCTTTAGAGGATTTTCTCATCCTCCAAAATGGCTAAGGAAAAAGTCTTCGTGTATGTTTTTGTATATAAAGTATAGTATTGTATCCTTGTATATCCTCTTCCTTTTGAATTCATTTATTTGTTTTTGTTGTTTTTCAAGGTATTTCGGGAGAGATGATTGCTTATCACGACCCATTTTAAGTGTAAAAATGAGTAAATATGGTTGGCAAGCATGAAACGGGTTCAACCATGCAGAAAAGAAACAAAACGGCTGCTGGGTAGAACACTACCGCGGATAGTGAGGTAGCCTACTGCCAGTGGTAGGTGCTTGGAATTTCTCGAAACTTCAAGGCAGAGACCTACTGCAGATGGTAGGCCCCGACCTGCCGTCAGTGGTAAGATCCAAATGTGGCTGCGGGTCGGTTGTTTTCAAGGGGAACGGGGTCGGTTTAACCTGATTTGGATCGAAATTCCAGAATTTGTTTGAATTTTTCAGTAATTTCCTCCTCTTTCGCCTCCAAAATCCCTAAGTCCTTCTCTCTCTCTCTCTCTCTCTCTCTCTCTCTCTCTCTCTCTCTCTCTCTCTCTCTTCTCCTCCAACCTCCCGTAACTCCTCCACCTCCCCTCTCAGTACTCTCCATTTTAACTCCTTCGCAACTTTCGGTTACTTCCAACTTCCAGCCGCAGTTCCTTCTCCTCCTTTTGAAATTTTGCAAAAAGATTTCCTAGCGAGCTTTGTGGTGGATTTCCAACCACATTCTCGTGAACTCTGGCAAGACATCATTCAAGGGCACAAAAATGACACCGACTCCATTAGTGACGACGGGTTGTTAGCTCAAACAATCCCAAGGCTATCTCTTGATCCTTGTGCCTCTTATTAGTTTTAGTTTATTTTTTGTATTTAAGTTTGATTTTTGTGTGATTTTTTGTTTGGTGTTGCTCGTTTGTTTTAGTTTTCATTTTGCGCATTACTGTTTTTATCACTTGTACCCATTTTAGCACCCACGGGCTACGTTAGTTCACGCTCTAACACACCTGGGCTATTGTGAATAGAGCTATTTTGCATATAGATAGGGATTTCCATACTATGAGTGTGATGACCCAATTCGTAATACAATATCAATTTTCTATTAATTTCAGTTCATTGAAGTAGTAACCGAAATTACTGTTCATTGAAGTAGGGAGAGAAGAGATTCTCGTCTAAGAGTTACTGTGAATAGAGCTATTTTGCATATAGATAGGGATTGCCATACTATGAGTGTGATGACCCAATTCGTAATACAACATCAATTTTCTATTAATTTCAGTTCATTGAAGTAGTAACCGAAATTTGAGGGATCCCGAGGTCCAAACTTCTGTTCTATAGAATTCTTTAGAGTATTGTTAGATTGTCTTTGAATAATAGTCTTTGTTAGCATCTTGGTTAGTTCAAAATCTTTTCAACAACATCTTTAAGACTAAACATTGAAGTAATGGTAAAGTAGTTGAACCTTGTCTCCTCTAGAGAATCGACATTCCGGTTAAACTCACTTCTATGGAGTTAGGTTCACTTGCTTTACACTGTAGTGTTAAGAATACTTGTCATATTTCATACCCATCAAAATGATATGCATAAGTTTTGCTATCTATCAAGATCTCATTAACATAAGCCACATCAAATAGAAACGCCATGCCCTTAAGAACCTAAGTAGTCCAAATATAAACTCCATAGATATGTCTACACAAGGTTCTCTAGGCACATTCAAAAGAATATAAAGTCCATGTGGCAAAGATGTAGAGTTAGTTCTTTTATACTCTAAGCAATTAACAATAAACCTTTCTACACCTCTTTTCATGCCAAGCCAAAAGGAATGCTCATGTAAATTCACATAAGTCTTGGAAACATCAAAACAATCCATTAAACCACCACTATGAGCTTCTTTAGCTAACAACAATTTACAGTAACAAGAAGAAATGAACAATTTACCAACATGGTAAAGAACACCATCATGCATAAGGTACTCATCATTATGCACAACCAAACAAGCCTCAATTATGTTCTTGAATTCATTATCACTAGCATGTACTTCCTTAAGCATATCAAAACCAAATAATTGAGCTTGTAAAGTAAAGATTTGAATGTACCTTTTTGACAAAGCTTTGGCTACAACATTTTCTTGACCTCTTTTGCACCAAATGACATTTAGAAATGCCTCTATGAATTCCATCCACTTGTATACCTCTTGTGGAACTTTTTTTGTCCATTATCAAATAATGCATAGAGCTCCTTCCAAATAAACACAAAGGTATTTAGAATGAGAAAATAGCATTGATGAATCTCACGTTTCATTATTTTACAGATATGGTGAGGAAATATTGACATAAAATTTCCAAAATCCCAAGATTGTCCACATTCCTCTTTGAAAACCATTCTATAAAATTTTACAATGATGTTTTAAATTCATGTTTCAACATTAATGCACAAGAATTCTTCCAAAACAATACTAGTAAGATGTTGTTCTTCAAAAACCACTCCTTGAAAGGTTTATGGTAATAAAGATGTTCAACAACAAAATCTTTGAAAACTTGTTCAAAGACCCTCTTTCTCAAATTAGAATTTTCCAATGCTAAAGAATTAACCTTGAACAACTGAAGATTAGTTTCCATTTGGTTTTCAAAATCTTTCAACAAAAATTCCTTGAAATGCAAATGATAAAATTGGAACCCAAATATGTTTTCAAATAAAATGTTCAAGGAGTTAATGACATTTGAAAGCTTTTGTTCATTGCAAGAAAACTTCACTTGAGCACTCACAAAGGGCGTAAGTTAGTTTAAAGAAACAAAATCATTATGATTCTCCATAAAAGTATCAAGGAAAGAGGAAGCATAGCCAACATTCTCAACAAACTTTCCTAAACACTTATCATGTAGAATATCAAATAAAAACACCATCTAATCTAAAACCAACAACTCTAGACTCAATAGAAGCATTATTCATAACTCCCAAATCATAGCAAGAAGGATCAAATACAGAACCACTATGCAATAATGAATCCTAAAGAAAAGCATGAGAAGAAAGACATTTAGAAACATGAGGTTCAAAAAGAAAAAGACCGTCACCAAAAGAAATAGAGCAAATATCTCCAATTATGCTCACATGAAAAAGATAAGACTCTATGAAAAACTTTAATTGCATAAAAGAAACTTCATAACATATGAGAGAAGGATTAATAGATAATCTTATTGGTAATTGTTCAAGATTAGCTCCAAGCTCTTTCTCGTTGTCCCTTCCTTTGTCTTCTATTCCTAGAACACAAGAAACATAATTACCAACATGGTAATAGAACTCATCAACTCTAGGAATGACAGAAGATAAGGAATTAAACTCTATAAATTGTTTCTTTTCCAATAAAGTTCCAAGAGAGTTGAGAAAGTAAAATTGATATCTATTTTCCATAAAAACAAGTGAGAACAACTTAATTTCCTTAAAATAAATCTCAAAGCAAAAGTAGGAATTAGAGGGAAAGAATCTTATGGTCTTAATTGACTTGTAAGCAAGCTTTCCTACTTCATCCTTGCTTAAATCTTCAAATTTCTACATACATAAAGGATCACTAGCAAAGAAATAGTTATTTTCATTAGCATAGAAATTCAGTTCCTCACTCTTTTCAAGTACAATTATCTCTTTTTCTCTTTGTTCTTCTTTTCCACTCTCTTGTATTCCAATGAATCGATCATTTCTTTTACTCTCTCACTTTTCTCAAGCTCACTTTCTTTCTCTTTTGAACACTCTAAAAGTTCACTCTCTTTTGAAAGGGAAGAGATGGAATCAAAGGTACATGATCTCTCAACTAATATCTCTTTTTCTTCCCCTCTTTCTTTTTCTTTAAACTCATTGCACTCTTCTTTTCCAATGCTCTTCTCATTCATACAATCACAAGGATCCTCATTGGATGTTTCTTCCACAACATGAATTACAATACTCTCTTCAACGACCTCTTGAGCTTGTGGTAGCTTATTTACTGTTGAAAATTCTTCAATCATTGATGGTTTCATGATTTCAACATTTGAAACTCTTTGAGGTGGCTTGAAAACTTGTTTGTCCTCACACCTTTTAGCCTTCATGATGCTCTTTTCCTTTTTCTCTTGATAAAATATTCTAACCCTTTCTTTCAACTTCTTTTGCTCTTCAAAAACATTGTGAAGCGCCAAAGAATTTAGAATGAATCTCTTGCCATCTTTAGTGAAGTTGTAAGAATTCTTGTCCTCATTGTATTTAGATTTCCTATCATTTATCCAAGGACTTCTAAACAATAAATGACCTGCTGTGGGCGCTGCATCACACAGCACAACATCTGTATATGTTCCTTTAGAAGTAGATACCCACACTGCTTAGTGACTTTGATCTCATCATTATCATTTGACCAATTGCATTTGTAAGGCTTAAGAAGTTCAAGAAGAGGCAAATTCAACTTTTTCACAAGATAGTATTAGTTACATTAGCACAACTACTACCATCATTAACAAGATTAGCAACTTTGTCTTCCACAAGGCATTGGAGATGAACTACATACTTGCTTTCCCATAGACATTTTCATCATATAAGCTCTCAAATTAAACTTATCTACCATAACTATGATGGTACTCTTCATAACAATAATAAGGACTATGCTCATAATATTCATATTTAGCATTATCTCTAACATAACCCCCATAATCATCATAAGAAGTATGCCCATAATATTTAGCATAAGAAGCGAAGTTACCAAGTCCATGATGTCTTTTAAGAGTGTAGTTTCCATTTCCATGGTTATTCCTACCATAGGCATTGAATCATTGCCAACATCATGATAGAAATTATGCATATCTCTTGCAAGCTTACATTGATAGTCCTCTTGTTTACTATTTGCTTCCATCCTTTTCCATGATGGATTAGACAAAAATGTACTCCATTTATTTCTTAAGTAGACCTACACAAAATGGTTAGAAAACAGAACAAGGACCTCCCATCACTCCCTTAGTGCATACTCTTGAATGATCACTCAAGTCACTCGTGTATAACTCTCGTAATTGGTTTTTATCATTATAAGCTCACCCTCTTGCTTTTTTTTCCAAACACTCAACACTAAAGCTTCTATGATATCATTCAACCTCTTATCCAACTCAAACAAAGAGAAACAATCCCAAGCAAGTAAATCAATCAATGCACTTAGTTGGATAAGTGTTGAATGAGGCAAAATTTCAAACACTTGAGGTGTATGAATTTCAAAGAATGTAATTGATGTGTGTAAAATGAAAGCAATAAAATAGGATGTCAAATCTTAATTTCTATAGAGATGAGTTTCAACCCGAGTGTTGAATCTCTTAGGGAACGGACGAAGGTTCAAGTACTAATCATGTTTCTAATGTCTAGTCGGAAAAAGAAAGATGTCGTTGATTAAAGCCTTAAAAACAATAAAACAAATTAAAAGAAATCAATAATAAAAATAATTCTTAAAAGATTAATAAAAACAAGAGTTTTGTTTGGTGGAATCCCCCTAATCCTTGTTACTAGCTCAATTGGAAAAGATTTTAATGAAAACGATGTTTGAATTAACTAAGTTGGGTCATCACTCAGAAATCAGGCAATCCCTATCTCTAGGCAAAAGCCACCCTACTCGCTAACCCTTAGAGAAAAATATATTTTCTCCCTAACAAATTACGAGTGCAATAAACTTAAGTGATTTAAAAGGACCTAAAAGTGCAATATCGTATTCTAGTCAATTACCCCAATTATCCCCCAATTGGTTGCCCTAGATTTTTTCTTCCTTTTTCAATTCCAAACAACCTTGTGAATAGTCTAATCTCGAAACAATTAAATTACAAGAAACACAATTGGAGAACAACTTAAATAAAAAAGATCAAGAAATCAAACCAAGAACTTCATAATCAAGAATTACGGTTCAAACCCAAACCCAAACAAGAAAAACTACTCATTATTCATTATAAATAAAATGGAAAATTAATTAAAGAATTCAATAACTATGAAAGTAAAAGAAAGCTTAGGATTAAGTCTTTAAGCCACAATTGGATCCTGAACGTCTTTTATGATCGTCTCTGGAGTCACCAAGTCGAAGGTCGGAATCTTGAATCAAATCTTCAATTCTTGAATCCAAGAAAGTAAATCTTGCACAAAACTTGAAATTCTATAACTTAAGAAAATATAAAAGCTGGATGTTTAAAGAGTGTTTAACTAATCTAACCTAATCTACTCCGAATCTAAAATCTAATAAAAACTATGTATCTAATATATTCTAAACTATTCTAAATTGTATCTAAAATATATCATGACTCTCCCCTACAATAGCTGTACAAAAGCCTATATATAGAAGTTAAAATATAAGAAATCTAAGCTAGAATTGGAGTAGAAATCAAGAAAATCGAGTTTGAGAAGGATTGGAACCGCCCTTGCAAGCACTACCTACTGCCGACAGTAGGGTGAGGCCTACCGTCCGTGATAGGTCTAAGGTTACAATTGTCTGCCATCCTCGGTACCTACCGGGGATGGTAGGTTACCTTGCCATCCGCGGTAGGTGCTCCCTTTTTGCTGACGACTTCTGTTTTTGTCGTTTTCGTTCCATTTTCGTCCCTTTTCGTTTCCTTTTCTTCGTTTCTACTCCCGGAAGGTACCTAGACAAGAATAAAAGATATTTATCTAAAATATATAATTTTATATATTAAAAACACCGAAAACAATGAAATTAACATATAGACAGTATAGACAACCGTGCACTTATCAGTAATCTATGGAATTGAGACAACAAACAAGATTGATCATTAAAAAAAGACTAGGAACACACAAGGAAACAACTAGAAATAAAAAACAAAGTAATTCAAAACAATTAGACTAAACAAACAACAAAAGAGTACTAAGAAAAATATTTCCAGAAAGCAGAGTTTGACAACAGCCTTTTATCGAAATGACGATATCTCAAAATATACAAATCTAAATAAGATGAAACCAGTTTAGGAAGATTCCTCACTCGATGAAGATGAACTTAGGCACATATTTCATTCAAATCAAATAAGTATAAAATAAAATATACCAAATTAATCCACACTTTGTTTGCAGCCACGAATCTAAAACATATTTCACAAATCAATCCAATTGACCAATCAATCATTCTCCAAATTGAATGAAACTTATTTCATAGGAATCCTAGCGCAAAGGAACATCTCCAACAAAAATCATCAACAAATTTGCACGTAATTTAGTCTAGTTTGCAATTGAATTTCGGATAATTTTATGTACTTAGTTTTTGCATGATCTTAATGGGAATTTTGGAGATCATCAAGTACTTCTTCTTTTCTTTTGATTTTCAACAAATTTAAATAACTTACAAATCAAATTGACCTGAAATGGGAGGTTGCTTGGAATCACTTTGATATAGATCCACTTTGATTGTAGTTTTGGATTCTACTTTTCCCAAGGATCACCTACTTTTCTTGAAGAACCTCTATTGAGGATTTTTTAATTCAAACACTCCAATACGAAACCTATTATAAACTAAGTCTCATAAACCTAGTATTGAGAGGATAAATTCTTTCCTACATTGATAATTAAAACCTTCAGGGAACAAAACCTCAAAACCCATTTACATAATTTAGAAGGCCCAAGACTCATTGATTCAAAGAAAAGAAACTCAACGAATTAACTAATGAAAGGAATTTAAATGATCAATTGATTCCATAGAGACTTCAATCTCAGACTCAATTGTTCACAATGCTAAGCATATCAACTCTTATTAAGCTAGTCTAAGAAGGATGAAGAACCCAAGAAGCATTGGAGAAACTCTCAATCTTCAGCAAAATTCATCATTGTTCAAGTTTACAATGAGTTATTGTAAGCTCTAAGGGCATATTTGTAATATTTTGATTATGATTAACTTGTGCTTTGTAATAGTTAGAAATAGCTTTATATAGAAGAACAAAAGATGCACAAGAGAAGTCTCAAGAGTAATCTACAAAGAAGCAAAAGATCACTCAAGGTAACAAGAGTTTATGAATATGAAGTGATCAAGTTGAATACCTTGAAGACAAGAAGAATAGTTAGGGGCATCTTATATGGTGACTTTGTAAAACTCCGTAACTTGTTTATTTGATTTTTCCATTATGTTAGCTCCTTAGAAGAAATATTTTTGACAAATTATCCTTGAAAAACTAAGTGTTCTTGATAATGTTTTTATGCTTTAAAAGTGTTACACATTTTTAAAGAGTATCAAGAATACATGTTTTAAAGTGTGAAAGAAAATGTATATTTTATAGGAAAACCAGTTTTCCAATTTTCTATCATAAGTCTAAAGTCTAAAACTAGTCATCCAATTTTCTGCTCTGAGAAAATCAGACGTCCGATTTTGAGTTTCCGCAAAGAAAAAATGTCATTCGATTTTTTCAAGCCTTTTTAAAAATCGGTCTTCCTATTTTAAAAAAGGTCATCCAATTTTCAGTTCATCAAGAAAATCGGACGTTCGATTTTCACTTTTACTGGAAAAAAATGACCGTTGGTTGATAGTAACGGCTGGTTTTTACCATCACATATAAAATGACTTTTTGATCAGCCATAAATTCCAAGAAGTTGAAGAAAATTTTAAGAACTTTTTCAAGAGCATTAAAGAACACATTTCTAATC
The DNA here is from genome assembly GCA_028651295.1 of Catharanthus roseus. Classification (NCBI taxonomy): domain Eukaryota; kingdom Viridiplantae; phylum Streptophyta; class Magnoliopsida; order Gentianales; family Apocynaceae; genus Catharanthus; species Catharanthus roseus. The sequence goes on from JAPQWS010000142.1 coordinate 4,757,235, forward strand.
TTCTTTATCCTACAAAAACGAAAAGAAAAATCTCCTTGGAGCTTCATCATTGATCATCTTTCAAAGAAGGAGAAAAAGAGAGCTTGTAGAAGTATTAAATCAGGTTGTATCTTTCTCTTTTCAAGCTTCTTTAGGGAACATTGTTCATCGCAACTCTTTTTATATTAACTTGTGATCAAAGGTTTTGTGAAAAACCCTTTGGTTGATCCTTTGATAATTGTTATATTGTTCTGTTTTGTAAACTTTGAGGTTTGAGTGCAAAACCCTTGAAGGGTGATCCTCATTATGATATTGTGTAAAAACTTGTGATTAGTGGATTTGTGAAATCCTTAAGATGAGTCTCAAGGTAATGTGATGTAGCTCTATTGAGAGATTGAACCACTATAAATACTTTGTCTCTTTTCCTTGTGGCTTGCTTTTTATTTCTATGTTTATTGTCTAATCCTTGATCATAAAGAGATTTTGTTTGGTTAGGAATTTTATTAAAAAAAGGAGTTATTAAAGTGTTCTTAAAAAAATTGGAGTTTTTAATTAGCCAAAAACCTTATTCACCCCTTACAGTTATAATGGGGTATTTATAGACTAAACTCTAGCACTAGCTAACCTACCATTAACTGACATAAAATACCAATTAAACCCTTGATTAAAAACTGAAAAGACAAGCCAAATATCAAAAACTACTCAGTTAAAACACATTAAGTATAAAAAATGGTAGGGGAAACCTACTATCGGCGGTAGGTATGAGAACTTTCAGGAATTTCCCCGCAGAAGCCTACCGGCGACGGTAGGGGCAAGGCTCCCGTCAGCTGTCGGGTGCATTTTCTCTCATACTTAGCCATTTTCACCATCAAATTGTTCCCTTGATTGATCCTTGCTAATTGAGAAAATTTTGAACAACTTAGATGGCTTTCCTTGGTCTTCAAACTCTTCAAACTTGAACTTCAAAACCTTCAATCTAGTTCTTCTTCGGCCTTGCATTTGTGAATGGTCCAATCAATAAATATTTAACTTCTTGGCTTTCCCGATCTACATCAATAACCTAAGTGCTATAGGTTGAACTTAATACCGAAACTGAGTATATGAGTTAGCATCGGCCAGCCTACGTTGGAGGTACCAACCTATCTTATCCATAGCTTTTAATAGGAAATGGTCAGCCTATGTTGGAGTTATCCTTAATATATGAGCTATTAGTGATTGGCAAAATAATGGTAAATTACACTCAACATACATAGCCTTCATCCTCCTACAGGCTTTGTTGCTCCCTCTATGAGCCAAAGTTGATGTGAATCTTTAATTGGATGTCTAATTAATTCCATCACCTTACAATGATCACCTCCTTTGTAGAAGCTAACTTTATTGTTGATTGAAAACTTAACACTCTACTATTAGAACCCATTGAGATCAAAGCTCCATAAACCCCATAATGAGAGGAGAATTTCTTTACCAATTTGATAACAAGAACCTTAGAGAAACAATGTATCCAAAACCTAAGCTACACAAAATAAAAGGCCTAATTTAGTTAACTCTAGAAACATGAATTCCTAGAACCAATTAACAAAGGAATTTAAATGATCAATTGAATTTTCGAGACCTTAAAATCTAAGAACAACAATTGCTCAACCTATTAAGAAAAAGAACCCTTAGAATGAGCTAAACAGGTTAAAGAACCCCATGAACCTTAAAGAGAATCAAGCTCAATTTCAATTCATTATCATTCAACTTACTCTTACAAAAGAGGCATAATGGGGTATTCACAAGGCTAACAAGACTTTAGGTATAAACCCTAACATTTACTATTATCTTAGGCCTTAAAAGATCGTTAATAGCCCTAATTAAAAGCTGGAAAAAATACACAAAGCACCTAAACCTGAGTCAAACATTGTCTTGACCAAATTGAAGAGCCAGCCGCGGCAACTAGGTTTCTTCAACTTTCCATTTAGACAATTTAAGGCCGAGGCCGGCTGAGTGCAGGGCAGCCGCGGTTGGCTAGCTCTTTCCTTCACCATTCTTTCTTTGTTTGTTGAATACGATGGTCGGGAGCTTCTCATTTTTTTTCCGTTGTGCTTCTTCATGACTTTAATGATTCATGGAAATCTTGTAAACTCTTCCAAACCTTTGATTTGCCTCCGTAATTCCTCTTTCAAAGCTTTCATTCATGATGCCTTCAATCCTTTAATGCAATTAGTTGCTTTTCTGAAAAATGTAGAAAGGTCCTTGGTCATTTTTGAATCATGCCCCCCTCTTCCAAAGGATTCGTCCTCGAATTCATTCATTCTAATATCCACAAAATGGCAGGCAAACTAGTACGAAATTCAACAAAATAACATTACTAAGAATTAAACGAATAAAATCCAAACACCATCTAAAGAACAAAGCAAGCAAGGACTGTAGAACTTCTTTGAAGGGCCTATGATATGCAAAGGAGTTATTATCAAAGAAGTGCAAAGCAAGTATACGCAAAGACGAACTATGCAAGGAACATTCAAATTTTAAGAGACTTTCTAATAAGATTATGGATTACGGTGTAGAAATCTCGTAAATCAAATAGATGGACAACGGTTTTCAAGATGTCTTTGGAAGGGTGATGAAATTGGAAACTAAAGTTGGTTAAACATTTAAAGATGAAGAATGTAAAAGTTTGTAGCAATTTAAGTTTCCAAACAAGAAGTGTTCTTTCAAAAGTTTTAGAAAAAAAGTTTTGGATAAAACTACTTAGGAACAACTTCTTTGAAAATTCTTCAATAAAAAGATTCATATCAACATCCTTAAAAAGGCAAATGAAAATAGAAGCTTTCATTTTGAAACCCGAAAGGTAACACAAGAAAACCAAGAGTTGGAAATGTCTTATCCCAAAAGGATAGTGGTAAGCAAAAAAGATACTTTCCTAAGCAACTCCAAAGCATTTGAAAAGAAAGGATAAACTTTGTTTTTCACAAATGCTAACACTTCAAGATTGAGATGAGGAAACGTAAAGCATGCACAAAATTTTCAGAACTTCATAATTCTCTACCTTTCTCTTTAACAAAGTCCTTGAAAGGTAGATGGTTGATGTGAACCGGTTAGACATGCAAGAACATCAAGGAGTTGTGACAAGAGCCAAGGCAAAACAACTAAAGAGTCACAAGGATCAAATTGAGCAAGAGAAGTTTCAAGGCTTAAATTTTGATGTCAATTTTGATGTCCAAGACTTTATGGGGATTAAATTTTGATGTCCAAGACTTTATGGGGCAGTATCCTAATTTTTGAATAAGTTAGAAATTGAAAATTTACCTTGGTAGATGGTTGGAATCCCTTTTGCCCAAGCTGAAAAATTGCCTCCTATTTTTGGCAATGTGTTGACTAGTGCTCTAGAATAGTCCAAATGCAATTAAAACACCTCTATTGTCTTATCAAGTGTATGTATAGGTTATATCTATCCTTTGGGCTGAAGATATGAGAGGGAAAAATTCCTATTTTCTCCCTCAAGTCTCTATAAATATGTAGTCTTCCATTTTGAACAAGGTAATCAAGAAATTTTTCAAGACAAAGGTTCTTCTCTTAGTATTCTTAGTTCTTAGCTTAGTTTTTCTATCTTCTTCAAGGGTGAACTTCCTTGAAAGAAAAAAAATCACTTTGAAGACTTGTTGAAAGTTCCAAGAGCTTCAAGGTTGATCATAAAAAAATTCCTTCATACTAGTTACTACACTCTTGTAGAAAACTAGTCTTGAGGTCTTCTTCTTGTTTCATTGAGGTCTAAGGTTCAAAATACCTTAGGTTGCTTGAAATTTGAAGAAAAGATTTTGTTTAAACCTTCTTGAGGTCTTGGATTTAATATATCCAAGGTTACTTGAAGTTTAACATTTTCAAGTCCTTTCAAAGGCACTTTCTCTCTTCTACTTATTACACTTGTTTTGTTTGTTCTCTCCCTCACTTCTTGGACGAAATTTTATGCTCTTGAAGATCATTCCACATCATTTGGTATCAGAGCCACCTTCAAATAAGTGTTTTTGAGATATCTTACATACAAGAAAATACAAGACAAAAAGAGAAAAGAGACAAGATTGCTGGAAAATGGCATCACAAAAATAGAATGATTGAACGACCTGGAATATGACTAGAACTTTGCAATATTTTTACATGGAGTTATACTCCATTGACTGGGAAACAAATGAAACAAGTTTCATCTAATTTGGACTTCATTTGATATCTCAAAATAGTCAAAAATTGAAGGTGTACCTGGCTTTTCCACAGACAAAAAAGTACTGAAATGATCTGAGCATATCTTCCTTTTTACTAATCATTTTTCTTTGATTCTTGAGCCTAAACTCAAGAATTTTGAGTGAGGATTCTTTCTAGACAAACCTAATTCAATTTAGACTTGTGGTTAAATACCAGTTTTCCAAACAATCCGAGTATGTAATCTACTCTGCATGCCGGAAACTTTTGTTGTGTATTCTTTTGTGTTCTTGAAGTGTCCTAGCTTTGTGTTTGTATTTGTGGTCGAATTTCTTTCCTTTTTCAGTACTTATTTCTTCATTTGGTCAATCTACCATTATTGACTAAAATGCTCTTGGAAATGTTGTTGAACTTCCTTAAAATGAATGGATGACTCAATATCATTTTCCTTGCTTCTCATATTTCTCAACTAGTTTTTGTTTGTGATTTTTTTTTTATTTTGGTTGTTTTAAACTTGAGTAGAGGTGTTAAATCTTTGTTAAGAACTCATAGAACTCTTTGAGACTTGAACCTTTAAAGGAAGGCAAGAGTTGTGAGAATATCCTCAAAAAGGCCAAAGAGAGTTAAACAAGAGAGTTTTGTGAGGTAAACACTACCAAGATGTCAACCCAAGCTCAAGCACCAACTCTTTTTGGAGAAGAGTCTAGCAACTCCCAACATGATGACCCTTTGAGGCTCATAATGCAAGAATTACAATCCCTAAGAGATGAGATGAGGGATATTAGAAGGGATGTCACTAATTTCTCTAATCAACAAAGGGAGGTTAGTCCTCATGGTAGTCTCAATGTTACTACCCCAAGGAGCAATGGACCACTCAATTGCTCTAGGACAACCGAGTTCCACCAACCTCCACATTTTGATGAAGAACTTCATCCACCTCCTTACGGTGGTAGAAGAGGCGGTTTGGAGGAAGAGGCATGCCTAGACACTTTGAAGAAGTTCCAAGGCCACAAGCTAGGCATGGAGAGCCATTATATGATGATCATGAACATGTTCCATTTGTTGCAAACCGTGGAAGAGACCAAGGTGACCAAACCTTGGACCGAATGAAGTGGAAGCTCCCTAGTTTTAAGGGTGAGAATGACCCTAACATTTTCTTAGATTGGGAGAGGCAAGTAGAAAACATGTTTATGTTGAAAAATTGTAATGAGTTCTTAAAAGCTAGACTTGTAATAGCCGAATTTTCCAGCTATGCTTTACATTGGTGGGAAAGCGTAGTAAACCAAAGAGTTAGAAGTGGTAGACCACCGGTTGATACTTGGAGAGAGTTAAAAGCTTTGATGAGAGAAATATTTGTGCCCGAGCACTACTATAGAGAGCTTCATTATAAGCTCATGACTTTAAAACAAGGTGCAAAAAGTGTGGAAGAGTATAGACAAGAGCTTGAGCTCTACATCTTGAGGTTGAACTTGGAAGAAGACAAGGATGCTTCAATGGCTAGGTTCCTTAGTGGTCTCAATAGGGAGATAGCCAACCAACTTGAGTTGTATCCACATACAACTTATGGAGACATGTGCCACCTTGCCAACAAGATCGAATCACAAAGGAAAAGAAGTGGGATGATGCGATCCTCATTTCCTAACCAAAGACAAGTTGCAACAACAAAACCATCTACTTCCAACTTCAAGCCATGGCCAAAAAAAGAGGAGGCTCCTAGAGGTACTTTCCAACCTCCAACCAAACCAAAGATGGAAGAGAGAGGTAAAATCATTTCTAACCCTCCAAAGTGCTTTAAATGTAATGGTGTAGGACATTATACAAGTAGTTGTCCGACAAAGAGAGCTTTAATCTTTAGGGAGGATTTGAATGGTTGGATTGAGAAGGAGGAGGATGAAAGTAGCGAATGTGTTGAAGGTGAAGAAAATGGTGAGGATGATGAACATGTTGATTTGAATCCTTTAGGAAGTGATGACGATGTCTTGAGCTTAGTTACCATAAGAGCACTAAGCGCTCAAACTTTTGATGATAACATGATTGAACAAAGAGAAAACATCTTCCATTCTAAATGTAAAGTTGAGGGAAGGATTGCCAACCTTATCATTGATAGTGGTAGTTATGTAAATGTGGCTAGCGCGTATCTTATTGAGAAGTTGAAACTACCTACTACAAAACATGATAAACCCTGCAAACTCCATTGGCTAAATGATAGTGGAGAAATTAAAGTGTTGAGACAAGTAGTGGTACCAATAGAAATGGGAGCTTACAAAGAGGAGATACTATGTGATGTGGTGCCCATGCAAGCATGCCATCTTCTCTTGGGAAGACCTTGGCAATTCGATAGAAAGTCCCTCCACAATGGGGAGAAGAATACTTATTCTTTTGTGAAAGATGGAAGAACATTCACTATGAATCCTCTTACACCTCAACAAGTGAGAGATGAACAAAAAAAGATGAGGGAGAAAGAGAGGGCCGAAAGTGAGCTTAAAAGGAAAAAAATTGGGGAGGGAAAGAGAGTTGAGGAAAAAGAAAAGACTGAAGAAAGAGTGATGAAAAACAAGAGTGAAAAGAAAAGGAGTGACCGAAAAAAAAAGAGTGAGATCAAAGAAAAGAATTGTTTCTTTGCAAAACCTAGTGAGGTGATTGAAGCAATTGAAAGAAAAGAAGTGGTATTGCTCTTGTATTGTAGGGAATCTTTTACTTCATCTAAAGAACACTCACCCTTTTTTTCAAGTGAAATTTTGCAGGTTATTGAAGATTACAAAGACGTATTTCCCGATGAGATGCCCGGAGGTCTTCCACCAATTAGAGGAATCGAACACCAAATTGATTGTCCCCGGGGCGGTCTTGCCAAACCGACCGGCCTATAGGAGTCCACCGGAAGAGACTAAGGAGCTAAAAAGGCAAGTTGGGGATCTAATTTCAAAAGGGTATGTGCGTGAGTCCATGAGTCCTTGTGCGGTTCCGGTTTTGCTTGTTCCAAAAAAAGATGGTACATGGAGAATGTGTATAGATTTTAGAGCCATAAACAACATTACTATTAAGTATAGGCATCCCATATCTAGACTTGACGATTTACTTGATGAGTTGCATGGTTCTAATCTTTTCTCTAAAATTGACTTAAAATCCGGATACCATCAAATTAGGATGAGAGAAGGGGATGAGTGGAAAACCGCTTTTAAGACTAACTTTGGTTTGTATGAAAGGATGGTTATGCCCTTTGGATTAACTAATGCTCCTAGTACATTTATGAGATTAATGAATCATGTGTTGAGGAATTTTATTGGGAAATTTGTTGTTGTATACTTTGATGATATTTTGGTCTATAGCAAGACATATGAAATGCATGTTCAACATCTTAGGGAAGTACTACATGTCTTGAGAATTGAAAAACTTTTTGCTAACCTTGAAAAATGTGAGTTTTGTTTGGAGAAAGTTACATTTCTAGGTTATGTGGTAAGCTCACGAGGAATTCAAGTAGATGAAGGTAAGGTCCAAGCAATTAAGGAATGGCCAACACTAAGAAACGCATCGGAAGTGAGGAGTTTCCATGGCCTAGCAAGTTTCTATAGGCGGTTCATCAAAAATTTCAGCACACTTGCTAGCCCTTTGACCGATGTGATCAAGAAAATCGAAGGATTTAAGTGGGAAACAAAACAAGAACAAGCATTTCAATTGTTGAAGGAAAAGTTGTGTAGTGCACCCCTTTTGTTACTACCAAACTTTGAGAAAACTTTTGAGGTAGAGTGTGATGCATCCGGCATTGGTATAGGTGGTGTACTTATGCAAGATGGAAAGCCCTTAGCCTATTTTAGTGAAAAACTTAATGGGGCAGCCGTGAGGTACTCAACTTATGACAAGGAGCTTTATGCTTTAATAAGAACATTAAAGCATTGGCAACACTACCTATGGCCAAAGGAGTTTGTTGTGCACACCGATCATGAGGCTTTGAAGTTTCTCAAGGTCCAACATAAACTCAATAAGAGACATGCAAGATGGATGGAGTTCATTGAAACATTTCCATATGTCATCGATTACAAGAAAGGTAAGGAGAATGTGGTGGCCGATGCTCTATCTAGAAGGTATAATCTCTTATCCACCCTTCAAACAAAAATTTTGGGTTTTGTAATGCTTAAAGAAATGTATTCTAGTGATCATGACTTTAAGGAAACTTTTGAGAAATGCTTATTAGCACCTTTTGGAAAATATTTTTTGCATGAAGGATTTCTTTATTGTGAAGGTAGATTGTGCATACCATCTTGTTCTACTAGAATTCTACTTGTCAAAGAAGCACATTGTGGGGGTTTAATGGGACATTTTGGTGTCACTAAAACCTATGAAATTCTTCATGAACATTTTTTTTGCCACATTTAAAAAGAGATGTAGAAAGATTTGTAGGAAGTTGTATTGAATGCAAGAAAGCTAAATCTGGAACTCTTCCACATGGACTTTACACACCATTAGAAGTTCCTAAAGAACCTTGGGTTGATATTTCTATGGATTTTATTCTTGGTTTACCGAGGACCTCTAGAGGTATGGATTCTATTTTTGTTGTTGTGGATAGGTTCTCTAAAATGGCACCCTTTATTCCTTGTTGGAAATCCGATGATGCTAGTTATGTAGCTAGCTTGTTCTTTACTTGGATAGTTAGATTCTATGGAATTCCAAGGTCTATTGTGTCAGATAGGGATACCAAATTCTTGAGCCATTTTTGGAGAGTTCTTTGGAAGAAGCTTGGTACTAACTTGCTTTATTCTACAGCTTGCCATCCACAAACGGATGGACAAACCGAAGTGGTAAATAGAACAATTGGCCAACTTCTAAGGGCTATTTTGAAGAAGAAATTGAGGCAATGGGAGGAGTGTTTGCTACACATTGAATTTGCTTATAATAGGGCACCTCACTCTACTACTTCTCATTCTCCATTTCAAGTTGTTTATGGTTTTAACCCTCTAACTCCCTTTGATTTGGTTCCCTTGCCTATAGATCAAGCATTAAGCAAGGATGCAAGCAAGAAGGCTGATTTTGTGAAAGCAATTCATGCAAACGTCCATGAAGCCATTATCAACTCTAACAAAAAGCTTGTAGAGAAAAGAAATATGGGTAGAAGAAAAGTGGTATTCAAACCCGATGATTGGGTTTGGGTGCATTTTAGAAAGGAAATATTTCCCCAACAAAGAAAGTCTAAGCTTGATGATAGGGGAGATAGGCCATTTCAAATCCTTGAGAAAATTAATGACAATGCCTATAAAGTTGATCTTCCGGGACATTATAATGTTAGTGCCACTTTTAATATTTCCGATCTCTCTTTATTTGATATAGGTGATGGAGATTCGAGGACGAATCCTTTTCAAGAGGGGGAGAATGATGTTAACCGGTTAGACATGCAAGAACATCAAGGAGTTGTGACAAGAGCCAAGGCAAAACAACTAAAGAGTCACAAGGATCAAATTGAGCAAGAGAAGTTTCAAGGCTTAAATTTTGATGTCAATTTTGATGTCAAAGACTTTATGGGGATTAAATTTTGATGTCCAAGACTTTATGGGGCAATATCCTAATTTTTGAATAAGTTAGAAATTGAAAATTTACCTTGGTAGATGGTTGGAATCCCTTTTGCCCAAGCTGAAAAATTGCCTCCTATTTTTGGCAATGTGTTGACTAGTGCTCTAGAATAGTCCAAATGCAATTAAAACACCTCTATTGTCTTATCAAGTGTATGTATAGGTTATATCTATCCTTTGGGCCGAAAATATGAGAGGGAAAAATTCCTATTTTCTCCCTCAAGTCTCTATAAATATGTAGTCTTCCATTTTGAAGAAGGTAATCAAGAAATATTTCAAGACAAAGGTTCTTCTCTTAGTATTCTTAGTTCTTAGCTTAGTTTTTCTATCTTCTTCAAGGGTGAACTTTCTTGAAAGAAAAAAAATCACTTTGAAGACTTGTTGAAAGTTCCAAGAGCTTCAAGGTTGATCATAAAAAAATTCCTTCATACTAGTTACTACACTCTTGTAGAAAACTAGTCTTGAGGTCTTCTTCTTGTTTCATTGAGGTCTAAGGTTCAAAGTACCTTAGGTTGCTTGAACTTTGAAGAGAAGATTTTGTTTAAACCTTCTTGAGGTATTGGATTTAATATATCCAAGGTTGCTTGAAGTTTAACATTTTCAAGTCCTTTCAAAGGCACTTTCTCTCTTCTACTTATTACACTTGTTTTGTTTGTTCTCTCCCTCACTTCTTGGATGAAATTTTATGCTCTTGAAGATCATTCCACATCAATGGTAGAACAAGTTTCATTCAACTACATAGTTTAAAAATGAAGTACAAGAGTAGTTCTTTTGATAACAAACAAGTTAAATGTACAACTTGATACACCACTCCTTAAAAGGCAGATGGTAGGAAATATGCTTGTCAGTAAAATCCTTCCAAGATTGTTCAAAAGAATCAATTTTCAAAATAGCTTTCACAAAGGACCAAGGATTGGCTTTAAACTTTTCAAAAAACTAATTTCTTCCTTGTTTAAAAAATCCTTCAACGAGAAATCCTCAAAATGCAAATGATATAGTTTGAAACCATGGCCATTTCTAAACAAAGTGTTCAAAGAATCAATCACATTTGATAGCTCATGCTTGTTGCAAAGAAATTTGATTTGACCACTCAAAAGGGAAAAGCGTTGGTTAAAAGGAACAACACCATTCGAGTTCTTCATGAAATTTTCATAGAAAATAATAATTAACATCTAATAAAGCACAATCTAATCGAAAACCAACAATTTTAGAGTCAACTAAGGAAGCATCATCTAGCATACCAGGATTACTGCAGGAAGAATCAAGTTTAACACCACTGATCATCTGTGGATCCTCAAAAGAGCACTTAGGAGTAGAAGGCACAACAAGAAAGAGACCCACACCAAAAGAGATAGAACATACATCTCCAATTATACTCACAAGAGAGATATAAGATTCTAGAACAACTTTAATTCCACCAAAGACTCTTCAAGACATGAAAGAGAGGGCCTAGGAAAACGGCTTATTGATGAATTTTCTTGGCTTAGGATTATTTCTTTTCCAATGCTCTCTTCTTGGTCTTCAAACTCCATTGTATGGTTCCTTCCAAGAATTAATGTTAAAGTTCGAGGTTGTTGAATAGAGTTTTTATCCAAACAAGTGCAAAAGAACACAATCTATTTTCCTTGAGAAAGCGATCAAAATATAAGTATGAAGTAGAAGGTAAGAAGCTCATTGTTTGGTAGGTATTGTAGTCCAAGTTCCTTTCATTCTCCATGTTCTGTATCCAAAATTTTTGCCCACATAGAGAATTACTAACAAGAAAAGAGTTAGTTTAATTAGCAAAACACTCATTACCTCACTCTTTTCAAGTGAAGCTCTCTCTCTCTCTCTCTCTCTCTCTCTCTCTCTCTCTCTCTCTCTCTTTTTTCTCTCCTTTTACACTATTGTTTTTCAAAGAGGCACTCATTTTCTTTTACTTCCTCACTTTTACAAAATCACTCTCTTTCTCATTTTAATACTTTTCTTTTTCACTTTCTTTTGACAAAGTTGAGACGAAATCAAAGACATGATTTTTCAGCTAATCTCTCTTTTTCTTCCTCTCTTTCTTTTTCAATGTTCTTCTCACTTTTGAATTCACAAGGATCCTCATGGGAAATCTCTTCTTCAAAATTTGCTTCCTTTCTTTCTTCAACTTAAATTATAGCTTGTGAAACCTCTTTGACCTTTGGAAGTTCATCAACCATTAATAATTTCCAGGGTTCTATCATTGAAACTCCTTTAGATGGCACGGAAAGTTGTTTTTCCCCACATCTTTTAGCCTTCATGATGCACCTTTTGCTTTTCTCATTCTCAAATATTCTTACCCTATCTTTCAAGTTCTTTTGCTCTTAATACACTTGCTGAGATGCCAAAGAATTAAGAATGAATCTCTTACCATCTTTGGTGAAGTTGAAAGTATTCTTGACCCCATCATGTATAGCTCCTCTATCATATAGCCAAGGTTGTCAAAAAACAAGTGTTCCTCTTGCACGGGTGCTACATCACATAGCACCATCATGTTTATATGATCCCAAAGAAATAGACATCCCACTTGCTTGATTACTTCTATCTCCACACTATCATTTAACCAATGATGTATGTATGGCTTATGATGTTCCGGAAGAGGCAAATTCAACTTTTCCACAAGGTAAATACTAGCCACATTAGCAGAACTACCACCATCAACAACGAGAATCACAACCTTGTCTTTCACCTTGCATTTGGTAGGACTATATGCTCACTTTGATACCCCTTCCTATAGACATTTTCATCATACAAGCTCTCAAGGTAAACTTTTCTACCATAACTATGATCACAAAGGTCATAACTATCAGGATACCCTTTCATAACAATCATAAGGATTGTGCTCATAATAATCATATTTAGCATTATCTGTAGCCTAACCCTCATAATCATGATGAGAAGTATGCTGAAAAGAGTCACCATAAGAAGAGAAAATACATGCTCCCATTTGTCTTTTAGAAGTGAAGTTTAACATAACCATAGTTGTTTCCACCATAAGAATTTTCTCATTTCCACTACCATTATGAAGGTTATGCATATTCCTTGAAAAGTTGGATTGAACAACCCCTTGTTTTTTCAAGGCTTCCATCCTTTGTCTAGAACATATAACCTCCATATACTCCTTGCCATGTAATCCTTTGCTATGTGATACATTTTTCTCTTGTTAAATGATGTGTTAAAATATAAAATGGGGGTTCCTAATCACTACAATGCAAGCAAGTGAAAGTACTAATCGCGTCTCTAGTGTTTAATCTAAAGGAAAGTTGGTTTTAGAAAACAATTAAACTAAAAGAATGGAAATAGTTTAACAACTAAAGAAAGCAAGTAATAAAATAAAGATTTAAAAACTTTATAAAACAAGAATTGTGATGGTGGAATCTCCCTAATCCTTGTTACTAATTCAATTGGAAAACTTCGATTTCAACGATGTTGAGTTAACTAAGTTAGGTCATCACAGAAATTGGGCAAACCCTATCTCTAGGCGAAAGCCACCCTCCTCACTAAACCTTAGAGGAAAATCTCTTTTCTCCCTAAAAAATTATGAGCAAAGTAAAATTAGGTGATTTAAAGGAGCTAAAAGTGCAAAATCGTATCTCTAATCAATTGCTCCAACTAACCCCTTTGGTTGCATTAGATCGATCTTCCTTTTTCAATTCCTAACAACCTTGCAATTAATCTAATCTCACGAAAGGTAAATTGCAAACAAGAACAATTGGAGAACAACTTAATCAAAATAAACATCGACTTCAAGAAATTAAACCAAGAATTTCATAATGAAGAACTACAGATATGTGCATAATTGTCTATATTTTCTATATGTTAATTTCATCATTTTCGGTGTTTTTAATTTGTAAAAGTATATAATTTAGTTTAATTCAATAACCCAGGCATCGTTCTCGAGTAGTTCTTTATTGTTTGGATTGGGGTTGAATCCTAATTATTTATTATGAAGTTTTTTGTTTAAAACTGATATTTCAATGTTTGTTTTTATTTTAGTTTTTTTCCAATTAAGTTTGTTTGCAATTTAATTGTCAAGAGACTAGATTAATCGCAAGGTTGTTTGGAATTGAAAAAGGAAAAACGATCTAGGGCAACAAATTTGGGGTTAGTTGGGACAATTGACTAGAGATACGATTTTGCACTTTTAAGTCTTTCTAAATCACCTAATTTTATTGTGCCTAGAGATATATATTGCCCAATTTGAGTGATGACCTAACTTAATTAATTCAACATTAGTTTCATCAAAGTTTTTTCCAATTGAATTAGTAACAATGATTAGGGGAATTCCACCTTACAAACTCTTGCTTTAATGAATTTTTAACTTTTTTTTTTTTACATTGCTTGCTTTCTTTTAATTGATTTAATTGTTATTTTTAGTTTTATTTCAACGACATCATCTTTTTATACTAAACATTAGAAATACGATTAGTACTTAAGCCTTTTCTGTTCCTTGAGAGATTCGATTTTTGGGTTGAAACTCACCTCTACATTGTTAGGTCCACTTGCCTTGCTTTGTTTCGATTAGGAGCATCCCGTCTTACACACATCAACTACTCACTAGTCATTGTATGAACACTGAAATTAAACTAAATTCAATAACAAAATAAAGGAAATGAAGCCTTGGAGTAAAATCGAAGCCGAAATTGAAGTTTTGAACATCATCCAAGCTCGTCTCTCGAGTCGCCATGTTGAAGCTCGAAATCTTGAAATTGGTCTTCAAATCTTGATCTCCAAGAATTAAATGCAGAAATCTAACAACTAATTAACTAATTGAATGAAAGAATGAATAATTAACTAATCTAAATCTAGCCCTAATTATCTACTATATACCCTAATTACTCTTCTAAAGTACTCTCCGTTTTAATTTACAGAGTAAGCTCTTATATAGATGAAGAATTACTACAAAATAGAGTTTGAATTGGATCAAAATTGCCCATCAGTTGGGACCTACCGCCGAAGGCAGGTCGAGCCCTACCTTCCGCGGTGGGGTTTTCTACCCATAGAAAATTTCTTGACGTTGGGACTTACCGCAGATGGTAGGTTGGCCTACTGTCACCGGTAAGGTTCTGTCTTGGTTCCTTGTGTGATCTCTGGACCTACCTCTGACGGTAGGTTGGCCTACCTCAGGCAGTAGGTCAGCTCCGTTGTAGCTGATAGCTCCATTTTCGTCTGTTTTCGTTTTCTTTCATTGTTTTCTCTTCTAGAAGGTACCTAAGACAAGAATGAAGGGTATTAGTATAAAATATGTAGTTTTATGCATTAAAACATCGAAAAACAATGAAAATAACATATAGAAATATCGATGATTAGGCACATATCAAGTGCCCACACAATTATCCGTTGCTTGCCCTTAAGCAACAAAAACTAAACAAACAAAACAGAGGAATTAAAGAACTTTTATTTTAGAAAGAAGAAATATAAAAACGATAGAAGCCGAATTAAAACAGTTAAAACCACAAAATGGCCAAAAGCAATGGTTGCAGAAATAATCATAAAGACACAACAAACTAAAAGCAAAGCAAGGACAATCAAAACTAAGAAAACTTAAAGATAAAGACACTTCAATAGAATACTTTACTACCCAATTCCAAAGATAAATCAAAATAAACAAACAAAAAAACTACCCCGTCCACCACAAATCACTAAAAATCATTACATGTCAAAGGTGTGTATGTGTGTTTGTGTGAATTGCTCATGCCGTTTTCCACAGAAGAAGAGGGATGTCAAGTGATTCACACAATGAAATAATTCAAAGGACAATGCACATGAATTTATACGTCTCTATTACTTATCTAGTCTAAAGTCTATTCTAGCTTGTTCCCATATTAGGTAGTAGGACTTTTCAGTTTGTAATGTTAGGCTAGGAGCATAAATAGGTTAACAAATGAAAATAAGTGGAGGAAAAACAAATGAGATAGAGATAACGCAATCGTTAAAAGATAGCAAAATTAAAGAACACTTTCTAGCCGTCTTTTTCACTCTTCTCACTCACCCTCAAACATCCTACTTCGTTCTTTTTCATGCATACTCCACCTAACAACATACTCCTTCAGATTTTATATAAAAAAACCAAGTATAAGAGAGAGATTCTTGATATTTTCCTAGAATTTACTATAAAAATAAACATTCATATTTTTCTCTTTGTTTCTGCTATTTTTTCATTTTTTCCTCTTTTTTCTCTTTTTCTATTTTTTTTCTTTTCAAGCATCAATTTTCTTCTTTTTTTTTTCCTCTTTTTTCAAAAGCCATAGGCACCGAGCAACTGAAATACTCAAAATACCCCTTTCTTTACACAGGTTTTTCTCTCTTTCTTCTCTCGTTCACCCCTACACTTATTTGTTTTCCTCGCTCAAAACGACAAAAAAGATACTATAACAATTAGCTCCACAGAATGAGGTTTTATGTAGTGAGTTTAATAGAACACAGAAAATAAGGTGTTGGAAACCTCAGTGTGAAGGAACAAAAAGGGAAATAGGGATTGATTTCATATAGGATATGGCAAGAAAGGCACAAACGGTACAAAGAAGGCCTATGACCATCCTTCTGGGACCATCCTAGACTATAATTCTTTGCTTTTAAGGACAAACGTATTACATTTTAGGCAAAGACCCAAAAATTATTATCATAATGCTAATTCCCCAAGATTCCTAAGCTTCTATCACTTAAACAACATGTACAGGTGTATGAAAACCATTGATCATGTAAGAAAATTAGTAAATATAGTTTTCAAAGTGATTTTGAGTAAATCGTTTTTTTTCCGAAAAACCTAAGGAATTTTCTAAGTATATACTATACTAAAGTGGCAAAACAAAAATATTTTTGGATTTTTCTAACAATAGGAAAAGGAAAAGGAAATAAAAGTTTTTGGATTTTCAAATTTTCTGATTTTTTTGGAATATTTAAAATAAAAGACTAAAAAGTAAAATAAATAAGAAATAAGGAAAAAAGAAATAAAACGCGAAACAATACCCCCCCCCCCCCCACACACACACACACTTAAAATCACATTGTCCTCAATGTGGGGTCAAACTAATAGAGAAACAAACAAAACACATAAATGGGAAGCCATCCCCACACAAAAATAAAACAAAGAAAGGATAATAAACAAATAAAACTAATAAACGAAAGAACATATAACACATGAAATATAATAAACAAAAGATCACAAGAACTTTATAAAACAAGAGTTCGGATAGTGGAATCCCCCTAATCCTTGTTACTGATTCAATTGGAAAACTTCAATGAAAACGTGTTGAGTAATTAAGTTGAGTCATCACACAAATCAGGCTAGGCGAAAGCTACCCTACTCACTCACCCTTAGAGGAAAATTTTTTTTCTCCCTAACAAATTATGAGTGCAGTAAAATTAGGTGATTTAAAAGACCTAAAAGTGCAAAATCGTGTCTTTAGTCATTTGCCCCAATAACCCCCAATTGGCTGCCCTAGATCGTTTTTCCTTTTTCAATTCTGAACAACCTTGTGATTAATCTAATCTCGTAAAAATTAAATTGCAAACAAGCACAGTTGGAGAACAACTTAATCAAAACAAATATCGAATTCAAGAAATTAAACAAAGAATTTCATAATCAAGAACTAGGGTTCAACCCTCATCCAAACATAAAGAAACTACTCACCAGTCATTGTATAAAAACTAAAATTAAACATTAATTCAATAACAAAGTAAAGGAAAGGAAGCTTAGGAGTAAAATCGAAGCTGAAACCGAACGTCTTCCAAGCTCGTCTCTTCAGTCGCCAAGTTGAAGCTCAAAATCATGAAATTGGTCTTCAAAGCTTGATCTCCAAAAATTAAATTACAAAAAAATCTAACTAATTGACTAATTGAAAGAATGAACAATTAACTAATCTAAATCTACCCCTAATTATCTACTATTTACTCCTAATTACTCTTCTAAACCACTCTCCTTTTAATCTGTAGAGTAACCTCTTATATAGATAAAAGATTACAGCAAAATAGAGTTTGAATTAGATTAAAACTGCCCATCAGCCGGGACTTACAATCGACAGTAGGTTAAGCCCTACCTTCCGCAGTAGGGTTCTACCCACATAAAATTTATTAATGTCGGGACCTACTACTGACGGTAAGTTGGCCTACCGTCGCCGGTAAGGTTCTGTCTTGGTTCCTTGTGTGATCTCCGGACCTACTGCCGATGGTAGGTTGGCCTACCTCAGGTGGTAGGTCAGCTCCGTTGTTTTCGACGGCTCCGTTTTTGTTTTCTTTCATCGTTTTCTCTTCCAGAAGGCACCTAAGATAAGAATGAATGGTATTAGTATAAAATATATAATTTTACGAATGAAAATATCTAAAAACGATGAAAATAACATATAGAAATATTGACAATTAGGCACATATTGTTAAACCTGCACAAAAAGGATTATAAACAAAGAATAGGTCCTTCCATCACTCCTTTAGTATGTCCGCCCTTTTGATGATCACTCATTACACTCAGTGTGTGCATTCTTCAATCGCTTTTATGTAAACGAGCTAACCCTCATGCCTTTTCTTTTCAACTCTCAACTCATAAGGTTTTTTAGATCCTTAAAACTCCTTTTCCAATCAACCAAGAGAACCAGGCAAAGCAAGTATCACCACTAATGTACTTAGTTGGAAAAATGATCACACAAGGAATTCGCGCATTCAATAAAAGCATTTAGAAGTCAAGGCCAACAAAATTCAAAGCAAATTAAGGTAATCAAGTATAAAAGAGTACTAAGAGCAATTTCAAAAAACTAGGGGCAGTTGACACCCTTTCACCAAAACAACACAATAACTCTATCAATTCAAACCAAAATCGAGCGAAACCAATTTAGAAAGAGGCTTAATTCGAGGGATATGAGTTTAAGCACAAATTTCTCCTAATTTCAATGTGTATAACAAAAGATATAATCTAATTAATCCACACTTTTTCACTAACAGAGAATTCTAACAGTTTGAAAGTTATAATCTAATTGATCAACCAAGTCAATTCCAAATTGAGTGAAACTTGTTTTCAATTATTTCCAACTCAAAGGACAACAAATTTGTTAAATATGTTTTGCACCAAACTTGCAACTAACAATCAATTTTCTGACGTTCTTTTCAGTATGAGTTTTGAATGATCTTCATGCATTTTGTTTTATATCATCATGTGCCCTTCTTTTTGTTTTTTCAAGTAATTTTTTAAAAAATAAAAAGTTTTGACCTTAAGTTAGAGATTGCTCTGATACCAATTTGATGTGAACCTTCAATTAGATGTGCAATTGATTCCATCACCATCTCATGATCAGCTCCTTTGTAGAAGATCTCTTTATTGTTGATTGAAAGCTCAACACTCCACCATAAAACCTATGGAGATTAAATCTCTATAAACCCCATAATGAGAAGTGAATTCCTTTCCCATTTTTATAACACGAATCTTAGAAAACAAATTCTCCAAAATCCAAGCACACGAACTAGAAGACCTAATTCAATTAACTCTAGACATAAACACCTAGAATTAAGATGGATTTAGATGATCAATTGAATTTCCTAGACCTTCAATCTAAAAACAACAATTGATCAACCTACTAAGGAAAAAAACCCTTAGAATGAGCTAAATAGAGGAGTAAGGCTAACTCTGTACTGAGATAATATGAAAAGAATAGTGCTTCTAAAAACACTAATATGTTTGTTATATGTTGTATTTGTTCTTAATCCAACTCTTATATATTCCATTTTTTAATATAACAACAATGTCTAGTGGAGGCTCCTTTAGTGAATTGGGGGTGTTCTCTTAGAGAACAAGCCAACCTATCCCAATTACATCATTTGGAAAAGGAGTTTGTACAATTTACTTGAGTCTCTCAAGTCCTAGAAAACCGTATCTTGAAACAGAGGGTTTATCCACTGAGGATAAAGATGTAGTTATAAACAAGTGAATAGTTGCAAACTTTATAGTTAGATCCTACATGTTGACTTCCATGCTATATTATCTCTCAAATAAGTATAATATTTATTACTCAGAATACGTACATGATCAAGAACTGAAGCACAAGTATCACTACAAAAAAAATACTTTTAGTGATAAATTTTGAACCTTTCATGAAATGTTTCATCACTAAAATTTACTTGAAGGTTTTTTAAAAAATTATGAAAAGTTTTAAAAAAAATTTCCAACTCAAGTTTAGGCGCGTGGGCACACACCTGATCGCTCATCAACTACACAACATACCTTGCACACATCATTTTAATTATTTTCAAGTTATGTAGGGGAGAGAAGGTTTCAAATTGCGTAGCAACTACACAACATATCTTTCACACACCATTTTAATTATTTTCAAGTTATGTAGGGGAAAGAAGGTTTTAAACTCCAGATCTTCCCCTTGTTTTAGATGTGATGTACAAGTCACAGGAAATAAGACTATCCCAAGCTAGCTACCAAAGCTACTACCTATATGATTATCTATATTGAGTCATGTCTTGTTGGTAAAGTCCGTATCTACAAGGATAGTATATTGTTGAGCCACCAATTATTGCCATAACTCCTTTCTAGGGTTTAGAAGGACAAAGAACTCAGTACAAGCAGAGTGTAGTCTCTAGGTCACTAGTAGGTCATGTATTGGTCCGCGCAGTGGGAATGTTTCGGGTTTTGGTTTGGAGAAAATAATTTGGCTAAAGGATGCTCAATGTGTGCCTAAGTTTTAAAGCAAATATTGATTTCCATTTTCAAATTCATAAGGGAAGGATATTTGATGAATTTTTAAACTGATTTTTATAAAAGTAGAAATGAAAAGTTCATTTTGCTAACGCAGTAAAAAGAAAACTAATACATCCTATCACAAACAAAATAAATAACATAAAATCAGAACAAAGTAAAAGAGAAAGTGTTCTTCCATATGAATTGCATTTATGGTACCTTAAGTCTTACTAATGCCAAGTCCTTGGTCTCTAGATTAACATGAACAATCACAAAGGGGAAATCTCATAGAAGCAAACACACAAGTCCGTCTTGACTAACTAATTTCATCTACTAAACAAGCAAATTAGGGTAAAAAGTGCCACAGACACTTGAACTTTCAAGTTTTCTCGATTTTAGCACTCGAGCTAAAAAATTATCAATTTTAACACTTACATTTGAAAATTTTGTTCATTTTAACACTTCCATTAGAGTTTTTGCTGAATCTGAAAAGAAAAGTCATATGAGACCCATGTGATCTCATTTTTAGGCCGATTTCAGAATTTCACACATCTCTTTCTTCTTCCCCAAAAGCAAAAAAATAGTTTCTTCTTCCCCTAAAAGGTGAAAACGATGCATATTAACTAACAGAGCAGCATCCCTATCCTATGCTTGCCACTCCAATGGTCATCCTTGGTTTTCTCTTCTCCTTTCTTTCTCTCATAAAGCTTTACCACAAAAGGCAACTCGATTGTTTGTCTCTGACTCCCTCTAACTAATTGAAGCCAAAACTGGTCATTCTTTGTCCCAAAGCAAACAAATCAGCATTCAACACCCAAAAGTATACAAGACTTGGGCTAATCGTTAATAGAATTTGATCCCGTTTCGGTTTCGAGAAGTGGGTACCCATCTTTTGTTGGGTTATCATCTAGTGGTTGGGGTTGGTGGGTGGGGCAAGTTTAAGGGTTTTGAGTTATGACTGTTAAAATTAGAGTTATACTTGAATTGGAATTCTTTATTCTCTAGTGATTCCATATGTCACATATATCCTTGTTGACTTGTAAATTGATTTGCTGGCTTATTGTGTCCTAGTTAGAATAGACATAGAAGTTTCCATTGTCGTTCGAGCTCTTTGTAATCTTTTGTTCTATGAAAAAGCATATATGGACGGCTATGGCCATGACTGTGTGTAAAGCTTAAAATATTGAGCAGTAATATTTTCCCAATTTTCCCAAATTTGTCTTCTTGAATTTCTTCACAGACTCTGTGTTTGAACTTGTAGTCAATTTGCAACTGGATTTGTTAGCATTGTAGTTAAAGGGTTTACATTAGTTAATTCACATAAGTAAAGGAAAGGAAAAAATGTATCTGGGTTTTCAAAGAAGCAGGGATGTGGAGAATGAAATAAAATTAGGGATTTCACATTATCAGATTGGCATGAAGGTGAAAGAATGATTAGCATTTGATTTGAACAAAATTAAAAAAATTCATAATATTGTATCTTGCCAAATATACCCTTGATCTGTTAGTAGCTAACAGTATTTGATATATGCATAATTGTCTATATTTCTATATGTTAATCTCATTATTTTCGATGTTTTAATATATAAAAATGTGTATTTTAGCTTAATATCCCTTATTTTCCTCTTACATGCCATCCGAAAGAGAAAACAATGAAAGGAAATGAAAACGAATGAGAACGGAGTCGTCAGCAACGAAGAAGCTGACATACTGCACGAGGTAGGCTAACCTACCGTCAGTGATAGGTCCGTGGATCACAAGGCAACGGTGGGATAGAATCCTACCGTGGACGGTAGGGCTTGACCTACTATCGGCAGTAGGTCCTGGTTGGTAGGCGTTTAAAGGGTGGTTTAATCCAATTCAAACTTTTTTCCTTGTAATTTTCACCTCTATATAAGGGGTTTATCTGCATCTATTTGAAAAATAGAGATATAGATTTAGATAGAGGATAAAATTTAGATTACGATTAATTAAGTTAGTATTTCATAGTTAGGAGTAGATTATATTAGACAATTCTTTAGATTTCGGCTTTTATATATTCAATTAGTTAAACACTCTTTAGATTTCTGCAATTTTATTTCTTGGATTTAAAGAATTGAGGAACCAATTTCAGGATTTCGATCTTCAACTTCGCGACTCGAAAGATGAGCTTGGAAGACGTTCGGGACATCAATCGTGGCTTCGATTTAAATGCTAAGCTTTCTGTTCCTTTCATACTATTGAATTTTTATGTTGAATTTCAGTTTTTATATAATGAATAGCAAGTAGTTTTTATTGTTTGGTGAGAGTTGAACCCTAATTCTTGATTATGACATTCTTAGGTTTAATTCTTGAATTCGATGTTTGTTTTGATTTAAGTTGTCTTCCAATTGAGTTTGTTTGCAATTTAATTGTCACGAGATTAGATTTATCACAAGGTTGTTCATAATTGAAAAAGAAAGAACGATCCTGGGCAGCCAATTGGGGGTTAATTAGGGTAATTGACTAGAGATACGACATTGCATTTTTAGGTCCTTTTAGATCACCTAATTTTATTGCACTCATAATTTGTTAGGGCGAAAAGAGATTTTCCTCTAAGGGTTAGTGAGTAGGGTGGCTTTCGCCCAGAGATAGGGATTGGCCGATTTGAGTGATGACCTAACCTAATTAATTCAACATCATTCTCATAAAAGTTTTTCCAATTGAATTAGTAACAAAGATTAGGGGAATTCCATTATCCAAATTCTTGCATTATTAATTTTTAAAATCTTAAGTTTTTTCTATTTTGTTTTCAATGACCATGTTTTTCTTAGATTAAACATTAGAGATACGATTAATACTTTCACCTTTACCATCCTCAAGAGATTCGACACTTGGGTTGAACTCACTCTACAGTGTTAGATCCACTGACCTTATATTGTAGTAATTAGGAAATCCTGTTTTATTTTATTAGATCTGTAATATTGGACAGAAGTGTTAAATTTTGGTGTTTTTTAAGTTTAAGTGTTAAGATTGATAGTTTTTCGTTCTAGTGCTAAAATGGAGGAAACAGAAAAGTTCAAGTGTTTATGGCACTTTTTTCCCAACAAAGTACATCGATCCCATGTGTAAGGTTCTTTTCCCACAATGTACCAAAGTAGATAAGCCCTAGCTTCGTACACCGCCAACTTATGTAAATACCATAAAGAATTCTCCCATGCAATAGCATGTGAATCTTCAATTTCACTACCTTTATATTGCTTTCTAGAAACTAATATCATAGGGTACAGTTCTATGTGCTCGAAGTACACTGGCATATTCAGTCATGAGGAAGACACTCAACGACTAAAGGTAAGTCATCCATTTAGGAAACCACCATGCAATGACCTTTTATTTGATGGCATGCCCAACTCCATGAATCGGTCAAGAACAAGATAATTACTTTTATAAGAAGTAACAATAGTTCGAACCTTTTTGTGGAAGCACAATGAATCGCGCGGGCTATCAGCTTAAGATACATGGACCTTATGTAAGTTCATGTGCATTCAAACTCAAAATTTTGTATTAATAAATAATACACTTCATCTATACTCCTAATATTACATAATTGGGTATTCTTTTTGGCATAACACCTAAAGCTGATATTCTGTAAAGAGTTTAACACCTAAAGCATCCAAGTGCCACTTAATCACCTTCTTTGCTATTGGCCTTTTAAATGGATCTACAAGATACTTCTCATCAGGAAGCTGCTCCACCATTATATCTCCTATCTGGACAAAACCCTGAGAGGTGATACTTCCTCTTAATGTGCTTGCCCTGCTTGTGGTTTCTATGTTCCTTGCACTGTAACACAGCTCCTCTGTTGTTATAAAACATGACAAGTGGCTTGTAAATATCATCCACCACGACTAGTTTCGCAAGCAACTTGCAGAGCGAAACACCTCTTTAGATGCTTTGGACACAATTAAATATTCTGCTTCCATGGTAGAGTCTACAATATAATATTGCTTGATACACTTCTACAAAACAGTTCCTCCAAAAAAAGTAAAGGCATATCCAAAAGTGGATTTCCGTTCTTCTTTATCAGTCTAGAAATCAGAGTGTATGTAGCAAGAAGGAATTAAGTCATCAGCTTCATAAAAGCATGTAATTTCTTGTTCTTTTTAAATATATTAGAATATGCTTTACGGCTTGCCAATGAGCTTCTCCAGGGTTTTACTGATATCTACTAACCATGCCAATGGCAAAGCATATATTTTGCCTTGTTTAAAGCATAAATAGATAAGACTTCCTATAGGCGAAGCATAAGGAATCCTTCTCATTTTAACTTTTTCTTCTTGTGCCATAGTAAACATTTTAGAAAATAGAGCTAGACCATTCTTGAGGGGACTTAGAACTCGCTTACACTGGTCTATATTAAACTTTGACTATATCTTCTCAACATACGTTGCCTGGGAAAGTCCTATCATCCTAAGCCTCCTATTTCTAAGAAGCTTAATGGCAAGTACATAAGAAGCATCTCCCAAATCTTTCATATAAAAATATCTTGACATCCAAACATGTATAGATGATAGTATCCCTATGTCATTGCCAATGAATAGATTATTCTCCACATAAAGTACTAGAAATGATACATTTACACCATCCAATCTTTTGTAAACATATGTCTCATCTACATTTTGAATAAAGCCAAAGGCTTTAATACTTTCATCCAAATGTAAGTTCCATGACCTTAATTATTGCTTAAGTCCATAGGACTTTTACAGACTAAGTTCTCTTTGTCTTTGGCCATAAAACCATCTTCCCCATAAAGATTTTTTTCATTAAGACTACCATTTAATAAGGCAGTCTTACCATCCATTTGCCATATCTAATAGTCTGCCTTCGCTAAGATACGAAAAATAGATGTCAAAACTGTCCTCTTAAATGGAAATCTTAGTGAAAACATCTTTATAGAGCAACCAGATGGTTTTATTGCCAGTGTCTAAGTGAACTTGGTTTGTAAGCTTAAAAAGTCCATTTATAGACTTAAGGAAGTATCAAGGTCATGGAATATACGTTTTGATAAAACTATTAAAGCCTACAGATTTATTCAAAACGTTGATGAGCCACATATTTATAAAAAAAACTAGATGGAGTAAACATATCTTTTCTAGTACTTCATGAAGATCACATTCTACTCATTAACAATGATGCACGGACATTGACATCAATAAATGTTTATCTATCAAAACAATTTCATATGAAAGATTTGGGAGATGCTAGTTATGTTCTCAACATTACGCTTATTAGAAATAGGACACTTAGAATGCTAGGACTATCCCAGGCATCTTCAGGAATATCCTAGCTCTATCTTTCATGAGAATCTTATTGTGTAAAGATCAAAATCCTTCAATTAAGCTTCCCAAGGATCTTTTTCCTTCAATAGGACTTAAATAATCTCCATATCCTCAAGCAACCCTAGCCAATCTAAGAACCTCTTAAATCAATGTTGAATATTCTTTCCTTCATAAGTCTATTCAGCAATGGGATTGTTAACCTATCACCTAATTAGACTCTTATGAAGAAGACCTTGCTCTAGGACAATTACATGGATGTAATATCAAAGAGTAGGAATTATGATCAATTGAGAACCCTTAGATATTCCCAATCCAAGTATTCAATAAAATAAATCAAAGGAATGATCAAACCCTAGAAGAAATTCAAGGAGAGAGCATCAGAACTTAAGAACCCTGAGCGAACACTCTCAAATTTCATGTAATCATTGACTAGATTACAATGTAGGCTATAAATGCATATTCATAGTGTTAGGGCTAACCCCTACATTGACTATTGACTTAAGAGTCTAAAAGACAAACTAGACCTTTAATTACAGTTAAAAATAGAGTTTAAACATTAAAATCCGCCAAAAACAAGCATTTATTCAAAATCCAGGACCCTGCCGTCGACGGTAGGTATACCCTATAGTTGGCGGTAAGGTGTTTTCCCTCGATCAATTTCATTCCAGAAACATACCGTGGATGGTAGGTTTTGGGCCTACCCCCTGCAAAAGGTCCTGTTCTTCACTCCTCTTGATTTGTTTCTCTTCCAATTTGCTCTATCAATTTCTCCAAGTTTAGACATTGAACCGTAAGCAACTTAGGATGGTTTCCATCATCTTCCAAACCTCCATTCTTGAACTTTAGGCCTTCTTTCATTGTTTCTTCATTTACTATCATCAATCCGTGAACAATTTGATCATCAATCTCTCTAATTCTCTTTGCTCTTGCTCTTGTGATGGGTCCTTAAGCTTTTCATCACCTTGACCATCTTGGTTCATCTCATCTGCCCCTCCTTTAAAAAGATTCATCCTTGAATCTTAACCTACATCAAATGGAGATAAATCAGAAACATTGAAAGTAGCAGTAACATTATAATCACTCGGAATCTTATAAGCATTATCATTAATGCGTTCAAGAACTTGAAAGTGGCCATCGCCACAGCTATTTAACTTTAATTTCCTTTGAGAAGGAAAACGTTCTTTTCAAAGATGAACCAAAACCTAATCACTGGGTTCAGAAACTACACACTTCCTTCCCAAATTTCTTTTTGCAACAAGCTTCTTTTTTGTAGCCTCAATGGCATCATGATTTTTGGGTTGAATAGTTTTCACAAACTCCACCTTTTTCATTACATTTAAGCTCAAAGCATGGTCTATAGGTAAAGGTATCAAATCAAAAGGAGTTAGAGGATTAAACTCATAAACAACTTCAAAAGGAGAGTAAGAAGTAGTAGAGTGAAGAGCTCTATTGTAAGCAAACTCAATACGAGGTAAACAAGCTTGGCATAAATTCTTCTTAAGGATGGCCTCTAAGAAGTTAGCCATTGGTCCTATTTACCACCTCTGTTTGTCCATTGGTTTGTGTTGGCATATTGTAGAATATAACAAGTTAGTTCCGAGCTTCATACACAAAGTATGCCAAAAATGACTAAAAAACTTAATGTCACGATCCGAAACAATAGTTCTAGGTATGTGATGGAATCGCACCACCTAAGTAAAGAACAAATCCACAACATGACTAGCATCATCGGTTTTCTTACAAGGTATGAAATGTGCCATTTTAGAAAACTGATCTACCACAACAAATATAGAATCCATTCCTTTAGGGACCTAGGTAATCCAAGAATAAAATTCATAGAAATGTCTACCCAAGGTTCTTTAGGCACATTCAAAGGAGTCTAAAGTCCATGTGGCAAAGATATAGATTTAGCACTTTACATTCTAAATGATTATCAATAAACCTTTCTACATCTCTTTTCATGTGAGGCCAAAAGAAATGCTCATGGAAAATGTCATAAGTTTTGGAAATACCAAAATGACCTATCAAGCCACCACAATGAGTGTCCTAAACTAGCAACAATATAGAGAAACAAGGGATGCAAAATTTGCCTTCAGGATAAAGAAATCATCATTTATAAGGTACTTCTCATTAGGCGCAACCAGACAAGCATCAAATATGTCTTTGAAGTCATTATCACTAGCATACAACTGCTTAAGCATTTTAAAATCGAGTATTTGAGCTTGTAAAGTAGAGATTAGAGTGTACCTTCTTGACAAATCATCAGCTACAACATTTTTCTTTACCTTTCTTGTACCAAATGACATATAGAAATGCCTCTATGAATTCCATCCATCTTGCATGCCTCTTGTTGAGCTTTTGTTGTCTTTTCAGAAAACTTCAATGATTCCTGGTCAATATGGACTACAAACTCTTTAGGCCACAAATAATTTTGTGAATACTTCAATGTACTCACTAGTGCATAGAGCTCCTTGTCATAAGTAGCATAATTCAATGTTGCTCCAGCTAATTTCTCACTAAAATAAACCAAAGATCTCTTATCTTGCATCAACACTCCTCCAATTGCATCAACACTCTTCCAATTGCATCAACACTCCTCCAATGTCAACTCCTGATGCATCACACTCAATGTCAAACATTTTCTCAAAGTTAGGTAGTGCCAATAGAGGAGCGCTACTCAACCTTTATTTCAACAATTTAAAAGCGTTCTCTTGTTTTTCCTCCCATTTGAATCCGATAATCTTCTTGATTACATCTGTCAAGGGACTAGCAATTCTGCTGAAGTCCTTGATGAATCTCCTATAAAAGCTTGCTAGACCATGAAAGCTTCATAATTCGGATACAGTCTTGGGAGTAGGCTAATCCTTGATTGCTTACACCTTATTTTCATCCACTTGGAGACCTTGAGAACTCACCACATACCTAGGAAAGAAGCCTTTTCCAAACAAAACTCACATTTTCCATGGTTAGCATATAATTTCTCACTTCTCAAAACTAACAAAACTTGTATAAGATGATGCAAATGATCTTCATAAATTTTGCTATAAATTAAGATGTCATCAAAATAAACCACAACAAAGTTTCCAATGAAATCCCTCAAAATATGATGTATGATTTCATGACCTTGAGAACCATGCAAATCATCAAGCACATGCGCCATGTACTATCTTTCTTCGGAACTAATACGACAGGAACGACACAAGGGCTCAAGCTTTCTCTTACATAGCCTTTAGAGATCGATTCCTCCCCTTCCCTTCTCAACTCTTTGGTGTCTTCGGGAGGGCTCCTATAAGCTGGCCTATTTGGAAACACTTCACCGAGCCAAATCAATTTGGTGTTCAATGCCTCTCAAAGGAGGGAGTCCACCAGGCATCCTCATCGGGAAAGACATCTTTGAATTATTCAATCACCTTCACAATAGTACCAGACACAGAAGATAAATGATTATTAGTAGAAACAAATGATTCAATCACCTTGCAATATAAGAGTAATGCGAACTCTTCTTTTTCAATAGCTTCCATGATCTCACTCTCTTTTGCATAGAAAAATCTCTTTTCTTTTGTAACACTCTCTTTCTTTTATATTTTCAACACTCATTTCTTTTCCCTCAACTCTTTTTCCTTCCTCAATGATTTTTCTCTTTTTTTCATTCTCAATTCTTTCTTTTGCTCTCATTTTCTTTTGTTCTTCTCTAACTTGCCGAGGTGTAAGAGGATTCATGGTATAGGATTTTCCATCTTTTACAAAAGAATAAGTGTTCTTCTCTCTATGGTGAATGATTTTTCTATCAAATTGCCAAGGACGACAAACAACAAGTGGCCCACTTGCATCGGCATAACATCACCTACCACTTCATCATTGTATGATCCTAAGGAAATAGGAATTTTCACTGCTTCTATACCTTAATTTCCCCACTGTTATTCAACCAATGCAACTTGTAAAGATTTTGATACTTGAAGGTAGGCAAATTCAATTTCTCTATAAGATAGAGACTAGCTACATTGGTGCAACTACCACTATCAATTATAATGTTAACAAGTCTACCTTCCACCTGGCATTTGGTATGAAAGATATTCTCCTTTTGAATACTTGAATCTTCACCAATGATTTGTGATGTTAAAGCCCTTATAGTCACAAGACTCAAGGCATCTTCATCGATCTAGGATAGTGTTTCCTAGGACTCCATCATCTTGACTACCTTTTCATCAACAACATCTTCAAAATATTCCTTTTCATCTTTTTCAATCCTACCATTCAAGTCTTCACGAAAGATAAAAGTCCTCTTGGTAGGGCAATTGATAGCTATATGTCCCAAACCATTGCATTTAAAACACCCAGTTGGATTCATAAGCAATCTACCCTTCTCCTCCACCTTAGACTTAGAATTATCTTTGAAAGCCACCTTAGGTATTTCATCCTTCTTTGGCCAACCTTCGAAAGTAGATGCTTGAGGCTTATACACCACATTTCTTGAAAAAGGAAGAGTAGTTTTAGAGAAACCACTCCTTTTCCTTTGAGTCTCAATCTTGTTGCTAAATGGTACATGTCGTCATACGTGGTGTAGGGGTACAATTCTAATGGATTAACAATGTCCCTATTGAGACCACTTAAAAATCTAGCTATAGAAGCCTCTTTGTCCTCCTCCAAACTTGAAAAGTGCATAACTCTATCTCTTGCTTATACTCCTCAATACTTTTACTACCTTGCCTAAGAGTCATCATTTTGTAGTGCAGCTCCCTATATTAATACTCCAGTACAAATCTTTCTCTCATAAGACTCTTCAGTTTAGCCCAAGTTTCAACCGGTTGCCTTCCATATCTAATCCTTTGAGTGACAAACCTTTCCCACTAATAAAGTGCATAACCTGAAAATTTGGCAATGATTAACTTAGCCTTGACATTGTCGCTATAATTTCTCACTAAGAAAAGGTTCTCCACTTGACGTTCCCAATCAAGGAACACATTTGGATCTCTTTCCCCCTTGAAGCTAGGCACCTTCCCGTTGTTGTCCACCACAGTAACCACCAAAGCATTCCTTGCCAACATTAGCATTTTCCCTATAATCTTCAAACATATTATTTTCATTCATGCTTCATGTCTTGGAACCTCATCTTGTGGTCTATTGTATCCCCTTCCTCCTAGACCTCCTCTTCTTCCATCTCTAGGATTAGTGTGTCTACCACCATTAGAGAATTTATCAGTTCTTTGAATTGGTATTTCAAATGAACCATGATGATTGTAGTTTCCATAACCCCTTTGAGTATGGGAATTGATATGCCCTTCAATTGTCTTTGACCTCTTTTCTCTAAAGAAAGAAAAGTTATGTCCCTTTGCATATGACCCATTTGTCTTCTCATAGATTGAAGTTCTTGCATGATGACCCTCTTTGGATTCTAATTGGAATGAGGACTTTTACTAGTTCCTTCATTATGAGGAGTTGGTAAGTGAGGATCCGTAGACATAATGAAACCTGCAAATAAAGAACCAAGAAATAGGACCTCACAATCACTCTCTAAGTGTATGTTCTCTTGTAATGATCACGTAATTTCCTCGTGTTTGGCTCTCTTATGGATTTTATAACAATAAGCTCACCCTCTTGTCTTTTTTCGAATTCTCACCTCAAGAATGTTCTTTGAGTCTTCAAACTTCCTCCCCCAAAACCACCAAAGGCAATCAACCGAAGATAAATTTCTAATGAGGCACTTAATTGAGGAATTGAAGAAGTTCAAACAGAAATTTCTTCAAAAACTTGTAGTACAAGAGTTTCAAAAACACTCCAAGAGCAATAAGAACCAATCGAGATCAATTTGATCACACAAAGAAGTATAAACACAGAAAGAAAGCAATTAGAGACAAAAAACATCTAAGCAAAACAAAACTAGGCTAAACAATGAAGTAAGAGCACTACACAAAATTTTCATAGGAAATAGGAGTCACTGACTCCCTGTGATTAAAAGGATTATAACTCACAAAATATAACTCCAAATCAAGTGACATCAGTTTAAAAAGAAGCAAAGCTCAATGAGGATGAATTTCAGCACAAATTTCAATTGAATTAGATGAGTATAACATATCATCAGATTATTTAACACTTTCAAAACACATCCGATTTTGTATACTTTCAAACTTTTGATCCAATTGATCTATCAAATAAAGTCGAAATTGAGTGAAACCAATTGGAATTGCACAAAAACTCATAGAGGTTGAAATCCATATCAAAATTTAACAAAAACAACACAGTGATATTTTTTATCAAGCCAAACTTACGGCATCAAATTTTCTATTCGCGAATTGCATTTTCTTCATGTATTTTATGACGATCATCATATATATTATGAATTTTTCAGCGAATAAGACATAAATTAAGTTTACTTTGAAGGTTGTTCTTATTCCAGATGATATGAATCTTGTTGTGCAAAGATCCAAAGCCTTCAATTAAGCTTTCCAATGATCTTTTGCCTTCAACAAGACTTAAATACTTTCTATCCTTAAGCAACCCATAGCCAATCTGAGGACCTCTTAAATCAACATTGAATATTATTTCCTTCATAAGACAATTCAACGATGGGAATTTTTACCCATCTCCTAATTAGACTCTTATGAAGATGACCTTAGTCTACGATAATTACAAGGATGTAGTATTAAAGAGTAGGAATTATGAACAACTTGAGAACCTTTAGATCTTCCCAATCTAAATATTCAATAAATCAATCTAAGGAATAATCAAACCCTAGAAGAAGTTCAAGGAGAAAGCCTCAAAACTTAAGAACCTTAAGAGAACACTCTCAAATTTCAAATAATCATCAACTCAATTACAATGTAGGCAATAAATACATACTTAGAGTATTAGGGCTAAACCCTACATTGACTATTGACTTAAGACTCTAAAAGACCAATTACACCCTTAATTAATAACTAGAAATGGAGTTTAAACACTAAAATCCACTCAATACAACGCATTTATTCAAAATCTAGGACCTTACCATCGACAGTAGGTATACCCTACCATTGGTGGTTGGGTGTTTGCCTTCGATCCATTTTATTCCAGAAACCTACCGCAGATGGTAGGTTCAGGGCCTACCGCTTGCGGCAGGTAATGTTCTTCACTCTTCTTGATTTATTTCTCTTCCAATTTGCTCCATTGGTTTCTCCAAGTTTAGGCATTGGACCATAAGCAACTTAGGATGGTTTCCATCATCTCCCAAGCCTTCATTCTTGAACTTTAGGTCTTCTTTAATAGTTTCTTCAATTGCTATAATCAATCCATGAGCAGCTTGATCATCATTCTCTTTAATTCTCTTTGCTCTTGCTCTTGTGATAGGTCTTGTAGCTTTTCATCTCCTATACCATCTTGGTTCATATCAATTTTCTAAAATCTTTCCGATGACATAGGAAGAGAGAGAGAAAATGAGTTGGAGTCTTTATCCTTCTGCGGCAGGAAGTCTCTTGTATACTATGCTTTCTACAAGGCCAAATATATATTATGCTATTGGCATGGTTAGCAGATATCAGTCAAACCCTATAAAAGCTCGTTTGTAGACCGTAAAGCATATGCACACGTATTTGAAAAAAGGACAACGTATTATATGCTTGTTTATAGAGCCGAAGAGTTAATTCCTTTTTATTGCACGAACTTCGATATCGAAGCTGATAAAGAAAAAAGGAAATCTAGTTCTTGATGTGCCTTAACTTTGTTTGGAAGGACTATTTCTTGGAGGGTATCAAGCAATCTTGTATTGCGGACTCTACGAAGAAAGTAGTGTTTGAAGGTCTAAAGAGTCAGTTTTGCTCCGCAAGTAACTTTCTTAACCAAGTGTGGTGTCTGATATAGACAAACTACTTGTCATGTTATTTTACAACAACGGAGCTGTGTCACAATGCAAGGAACCTAGAACCCACAACCAAGGCAAGCACATTAAGAGGAAGTATCACGTAATTCAACATTTCATCGAGATAAGGGTGATAGTGGTGGAGCCGGTTCCTTTCACAAAGATTCTTGCGTATCCATTCACAAAACCTTTACTAGAGAAGGTGTCTACGCGGCATATGGATGCTTTAGGTATTATTCCCTTTGAGTAGAGTAGTCTCTTTTGTGAAAATGGGAGTTTTTTAGGATTTATGTCCGAAAAGACTACCCTATTATGTAAAACTTTTAATATAATAAAACGATTTATTTTTTAAATTGATATTTTATTTTTGAATGCACATATACTTACATAAGGTCCAAGTACCTTAACTAGATTGTTCAAGTGATAAGTCGTGCTTCACATTATGGTGCGGACTATTGTTCCTTATTATACAAGCAATCTTTTGTTCTTGGTTGACTGATGGAGTTGGGCAAGCCATTGGTCAAAAAGTCATGATAGTTTTCTAAATGGATGACCTACCTTTACTCCATCAGTGTCTTTCTCATGATTTACCGTGCCAGTGTGCTTGGAGGACATAGATAGACCTTCTGATATTAGTGATAGTCCATTTTATAAATGCTTTTATATGGTTTAATCATCGTTCTTCAGAGTAATGTGTTAATAAAATGGGCTATTTAATCACAAATTCTCTTCTTATCGCTTTAGGTACATTCTGTGAGAGTTGAAGATGAAAACAAGTCAAAACAGAAGCCTAAGGAGCGAAAACGAACATAAAAAGAGGAGAATTGCACAAGAAGTAGAAGCAACCACTACCTCGATATGTAAGCAACCTACCCCTGCTGGGATAGTCCAAGAGCACATACGGAGTGGTAGAAAAGTAGCTATCCTGGCATGGTAAGCTACAGCTAACCTAGCTAGGGTAGTAGTGCTGAAGGAGTAGTTTTCTGTTTTTCTCTATTTTTAATGGGGGACTTCTTTTATTTTTAACATAGACTTAGTTAGGACTTAGAGAGGGATATTTTACAAGAGATTTTTTGAGGAGAAATCACCACTAAAACTCCTATCTAAACACTTTACTTCTTAGATTAGATATTAAATTCAAGTTCCAAGAGAAACACTTTATTTCTTAGATTAGACGTTCAATTTAAGTTCCAAGAAAATTGTGTTGAATGTTTTTTGATTATTGTTAATTCTTTATCAATTTTATGCATAATCGATAGCTTCGTAAGATTATTTCAAATTAAAAGGAAAACTAGCCTAGGGCTTTAATTAAACAATAGAGATCGGTAGTTGATTAGAGATAATAATTACGGTCTTTAGGTCAATAATTTAACTCCTAATATTTAATTCATCATAATTGGGTTAGGGAGAGAAGAGGTTCTTCTCTAAGCAATTAATTAAATAGGTGGATCTTTGCCTAGAGATAAAGATTATTCGAGTTTTGAGTGAGACCCAACCAACGATTTTACATTCTTTCCTAAGTTTTTCTAATTGAAATAGCTAAAGGTTCTAGGGGGATTCCATCATTCAAACACCCTCTAACAAACTTGTTTTAAAACTCTTTTACTCGTTCTTGAATTGTAAATTACTTTTTAATTGTTTTCTTTGGTTATTAAAATCACTTAAAACCATTTTCTATTGATTAAATAGTAGAGAAGTAGCTAATACTATTGCTACTTTCTCCCGAGAGATTGACATCCGAGGACTAGTTGTACTGATCGATATGTGAGCTTGCCTATAACTGGTGGCTTTCTAGGATAGAAGCCATACAATAAGTTTTTAGCGTCGTTGACGGGGACGGTAACATTGAGAAATCTAATTATTTACTGCTATTTATCATTTTCTTTCTTTGTTTATGTTTTTATTTGTTTGTTTTCTTGTTCGTTTTTCTTGTTAACTTGTGTCTTGTGGCTTATTACTTGGGTGCTTGTTCTTCTCCCATTCTTAGAAACTCACTTTTGTTGCATTTGTTCATTTTAGGTTCATTTTTTGACTAGTTTATAACCCATAGCCACTAGGGTGAATTAGTTGAACTTGATCCAGAGATCGAGAGAACATTGCGGAAAGTCTTCCATTCTATCAAGATTGAATCGGCGAATCAAGAAAAAGTGGTTGCAAACAACACAAAAGAGGAAGAGCAAATGCTCCACAACAACCACCACCTTCGATGTCGAACCATACAGCGGGGGACTATGGTCGACCATCCATCATTGGGACACAGTCAAGCATTATCAAACTGGCGGTGAATGCAATTACCTTTGAAATCAAGGTAAACAGAATTCAAATGGTGTAAAGCAACATCCAGTTCGACAAGCTAACAAATGAGGATCCAAATGCACAAATTGCCAACTTTTTGAAGGTGGATGTGATTCCCGTTCACCTTTTTCCATTCTCTCTAAGGGATAAGATGACGTTCGGGTTGAAGTCTTTACCTACTAATTCCATCAACTCTTGGGAATCTCTAGCAGAGAAGTTTCTGAAACATATTTTCTCCCTGATTGTACTGGAAAGTTGAGGAATGAACTCTTGTCAATCGAGCGAGTTGATGGGAAAGGTTTTATGAGGGTTGGGAAATATGGAAGCAGTTACAGAAGAAGTGTCCACATCACGGGTTAGACTTGGAAATTCAGATACAGTCCTTATATAATAGAGTCAATTTTGGAGCCAAAAAGCTAATTGACCTAATTTAATAGATAGCCATGAACAACTATATACTTAGGCGGTACAAGGACCATAGCAAGCCTGCAGGAGTAAACAGTATAGACATGATCAGTGTCATGGACTCTAGATTGGCTACGATGAGTGACTAGGAATTAGGGATTTTGAAGTTATGACCCTCACCAATAAATCCACAGCAAGTTATGTTTTGTAATTTTTGTAATGGAGGACATCCAAACTACGAGTGTCGTATTATGGGGACTTCTTTAGAGAAAGTAGAGTACGTACACGGAATTAGGCAAAGGAAATACTGATTCCAATACCTATCCATATGGAATTTGATCGTCAATGCATCAATTCTATAAATTCTTCATCCAATGAGCTTTCCCTTCCAAAAGGACTTGATTATCAAAAAAATCAAGCACCCTTAGCTCATGACAAACTAAGAACTTATGATCGTGATGTATAATCTTTCCCATATAAGCCAATCAAACATTAGACTCTTATAGAGAAGACCTAATCCTATGACAATTACAAGATTGTAGAAATCAAAGAAATAGGAATTGTTGTCAATTGTAGAAGATTTTCAATAATCAGAATCCAGGAGTTTCAACTAAAATCTAACTAAGGATGATCAAAACCCGAGATAGAAGTTAGGAAAAAGATTAAAAGTACAAGAACCCTAAGAACAATTTCTCTCAATTTCATCTATAATCAAAACTTCGTTCAAAATAAGCTATAAAG
The DNA here is from genome assembly GCA_028651295.1 of Catharanthus roseus. Lineage (NCBI taxonomy): Eukaryota > Viridiplantae > Streptophyta > Magnoliopsida > Gentianales > Apocynaceae > Catharanthus > Catharanthus roseus. Next base: position 4,794,192 of record JAPQWS010000142.1, read on the forward strand.
AAGTATTTATAGTTTTAGGGCAAAACCCTACTTTGACTATTGACTTAGGCCTTTAAAAGACAAATTAAGCATTTAATTGAAAACTAATAAAGGGATTAAAACACTTAAAAATTGGCCTAAATAACGCACTGGACTTGAGGCAGGACCCTACCATGGACGGTAAGAGTAGGGCCTACCTTCAATGGGAGGTCCTATTTTTCATTCTCCCTTTGTGATTTTCTCCTTCACTTGCTCCAATAGTTGCTCCTTGTTGAGGGTATGAATCATGAGAAACTTAAGAGGTTTACAACCATCTTCTAAGCGCTCAATCTTGAACTTTAGTCGATCTTTCATAGCTTCTTCTAGAAATGAAAATATTGATCTTCCTCGAATCCATTGCCATCCTCGTTGATCTTCCTTGCCCTAGCTCTAGTAACCGGTCCTTGGAATATCTCTTTAGTTTCTTTTTCATTCTAGTGGATACTATCCGCCCATCCTTTGAAAATATTTTTCCTCGAATCTTCACCTACATCAAACAAAGACAAGTCAGAAACGTTGAAGGTAGCACTAATATTATAATCCCCCATATGATCAATTCAGTAAACATTATCATTAACGTGTTCAAGAATTTTTTAAGGGACCATCACCACAAGAATCTAACTTTGTTTTCCTTTGTGTAGGAAAACACTCTTTTTGAAAATGTACCCACATCTAATCGTCAGGCTCAAATACCACACATTTCCTCCCCACATTTCTCTTCTACAAGCTTCTTCTTGTTGGCTTCAATGGCATCATCGATATTAGAATGAATAGCCCGAACAAACTCCACCTTTTTCTTTCCATCCAAGCTCAAAGCATTATCCTATTATAGGTAAAGGTACCAAATAAAATGGGGGTAGTGGATTGAAGCCATAAACACCCTCAAAAGGAGAGTAAGAAGTAGTGGAATGATGAGCTCTGTTGTAAGCGAACTCAATATGAGTAATCATTCTTCCCATTGGCGCAAGTTTTTCTTAAGGATAGCCCTAAGAAGTTGCCCAATTGTTCTATTAACCACCTCAGTTTGGCCATCGGTTTGTGGATGGCAAGATATAGAATACAACAAGTTAGTTCCAAGTTTCCTCCACGAAACACGCCAAAAATGACTAAGAAACTTAGTCACATTCTAAAATGATAGTTCTAGGAATATCATGGAATCGCACAACCAAAGAAAAGAATAGATCTTCAGCATGACTAGCATTATCGAATTTTTGGCAAGCTATAAAGTGAGCCATGTGGCAAATATGTGGACTTAGCTCTTTTACACTCTAAGCAATTTCCTATGTGAACTTTTGAACATCTTTTCTCATTTATGGCCAAAATAAATGCTCATGCAATATGTCATATGTCTTAGCAATAAAAAAATGACCCATCAAACCACCACAATCAGCTTCTTTCACTAGCAACGACCTAGTAGAGCAAGAAGGAGTGCACAATTTACTCTCATGATAAAGAAAACCATCATGTATGACATACTTATTATTAGGCATAATCAACCAAGCATTAAGTATATCCTTAAAGTCATTATCACAAGAATACAGTTCCCTAAGCATTTCAAAACTAAGTAAGGAGCTTGCAAAGTAGAAAGAAGAGTTTACTTCCTAGACAAAGCATTAGCGACAATGTTTTCTTCACCTTTCTTGTAACGTATAACGTATGGAAAGGTTTCTATAAACTCTATCCAACGAGCATGCCTCCTATTAAGCTTTTGTTGGCTCTTGAGATACTTCAAGGACTCATGATCGGTATGACTACCAAATTTCTTGGGCCACAAGTAGTGTTGCCAATGCTTCAATGTCCTCACTAGTGCATATAACTCTTTGTCATACGATAGTTTAAGGCCACACCGGTAAATTTTTCACTAAATTATGTGAAAGGTCATTTGTCTTGCGTCAAGACTGCACCGATTCTAACTCCCGAATCATCACATTCTATCTCAAATGTCTTCTTAAAGTTAGGTACTGCAAGTAGAGGAGTACTACTCAACTTCTCCTTTAGAAAAATGAGTGCCTTTTCTTGTGTATCCTCCCACTAGAAACCTTTGAACTTTTTTATCATGTCCGTCAATGGACTAGCAGTGGTGCTAACATCCTTGATGACTCTCCTATAGAAGCTTGTTAAATTATAGAAACTCCTAACTTTAGATGCACTCTTTGGGGTGATCAATCCTTCATAGCCTTCACCTAATCTTCATCTACTAGAAGTCCTTGAGAACTCACCAGATTACATGGAAAAGCCACTTTTCCCGAACAAAACTCATATTTTACAAGATTAGCATAGAGTTTCTCACTTCTCAAAACAAATAACATTTGTTTAAGATGATCTTCATTGGTTTTTCTATATATCAAAATGTCATCAAAGTAGACTACAACAAACTTTCCAATGAAATCCTTAAAACCATTATGCATGAGTGATATGAATCTTGTTGTGCAAGGATTAAAATCATTCATTAAGCTTCCTAGGACTTGATCTCCTTAAACAACACCAACCCATAATTCAACCCAAACTATGAACAAATGTATATGAAGATGATTTTTTCTTTAATTGCTAAAAAGAACAAAGGGGTGGTTACCCACTACCTAGTTAGATCAATTGAAGAAGACCTATACTTTATAACAAATCACAAGGATGTGATTATAATAGAATTAGGAATTGTGATCAAATTAAGAACCCATGCACCCAATCCAAGTATTCAATAAAATCAATCTAATGAATGATCAAACCCAAGATAAAGTTCTAGGAGAAAGCCTCAAAACTTAAGAACCCTAAGAGAAAACTCTCAAATTTCATATATCATCAAAGTTAAGTATAATGTAGTGTTATGGCTAAACCCTACATTGACTATTTACTTAAGACTATGAAAGACCAAATAGACCTTTAATTAACAACTAAAATAAGAGTTTAAACATTAAAATTTGCCAAAAATAATGGATTTATTCAAAATCCTGGACCCTACCATCAATGGTAGGTATAGCCTAACATTGGCAGTAGGGTGTTTACCTTTATGCCATTTTATTCAGAAACCTCCCGTGGATAGTAAGTACATGACCTGTCGCTTCTTCAATCTTCTTGATTTATTTCTCTTCCAATTTGCTCCATTTTCTCCAAGTTTAGGCATTGAACCATAAGCAATTTAGGATGGTTTCCATCATCTTCCAAGCCTTCATTCTTGAACTTTAGGTCTTCTTTAATAGTTTCTTCAATTGCTATAATCAATCCATGAGCCACTTGATAATGATTCTCAATTAGTCTCTATGCTCTTGCTCTTGCGATAGGTCCTTGAAGCTTTTCATCTCCTTAACCATCTTGGTTCATATCACCCACCCCCATTTGAAAAGATTCATCCTCAAATCTTGACCTAAATCAAATGGAGATAAATCAAAAACATTGAAAGTAGCACTAACATTATAATCACCGGAAAGATCAATCGTATTAGCATTATCACCAACACGTTCAAGAACTTGAAAGGGACCATTGCCATGGCTATCTAACTTTGATTTCCATTGAGAAGGAAAACATTCTTTTCGAAGATGAACACAAACCCAATGACCAGGGTTCAAAGACTACACGTTTCTTTCCAAAATTCTTTTTTGCAACAAGCTTCTTGTTTGTAGCCTTAATGGCGTCATGAACTTTGGAACGAATAGTTTTCACAAAAAATGCAAAAATGACTAAGAAACTTGGTGTCACGATCTAAAAAAATAGTTCTTGGTATGCTATGGAATTGCACCAAGTAAAGAACAAATCCAAAACATGACTAGCATCATCGATTTTCTTAAAAGGTATGAAATGAGCCATTTTAGAAAATCAATCTACCACAACATATATAGCATACACATCTTTAAGGGACCTAAGTGGTCCAAGAATAAAATCCATAGATATGTCTACCCAAGGTTCTCTAGGCACATTCAAAGGAGTATAAAATTAATGTGGCAAAGATGTAGATTTAGCTCTTTTACATTCTAAACAGTTATCAATAAACATTTCTACACCTCATTTCATGCGAGGCGAAAAGAAATGCTCATGCAAAATGTAATAAGTTTTGGAAATACCAAAATGACTCAACAAACCACCATAATGAGCTTCCTTAACTAGCAACAATCCAGAGGAACAAGAAGGAATGCACAATTTACCTTTATGATAAAGAAAACCATAATGTATGAGGTACGTTTCAAAACTAAGTATTTGAGCTTGTACTGTAGAGATTAGAGTGTACCTCTTTTTGACAAAGCATCGACTACAACGTTTTCTTTACCTTTATTTTATGGAATAACATATGGAAATGTCTCTATGAATTCCATCCATCTTGCATGCCTCTTGTTAAGCTTTTATTGTCCTTTGAGAAAGTTCAATGACTCATGGTTGGTATGGAATAAAAACTCTTTAGGCCAAAATAATGTTGCCAATGCTTTAATGTTCTCACCAATGCATAGAGCTCCTCATCATAAGTAGAATAATTCAATACCGCTCAGGTCAATTTCTGTTGGAATCCGTAGGCAAAAACAAATAAAATAAACTACGGAAATCCACCAACAGGATCTGCACATACTAGAAAAACCGATTCGATAGAAATTACCTCAATATTTTTTACTGTTCGGTGTGGAGGCACTGCTGTTTACTCGTCGCCCTCTACTGGTATCCACGCGATGAACTCCTCTGCAAGCGATCAGGTTGCTAGCCCCTTCCGTGTTCTGAAAACTATTCAGAACTAATTCTGACTATCTGGTAATCCGTGGAATTTCGGAGAGAGGGAGGCTAGATATTATTATCACCGTTCTAGGGTTTAGGGTTTTGTTTTTAATTAGATGAAGATGGCTACCGTGGAAATGGTTAACATAACCTTTTATAGCTGTCAATATCAGAACCCTAATTGTCATCTAAAGACAGTTTAATCTCATCCGTCTATTCCTATAATCATCCAACGATTGGATGAGTAATATTAAGTAATTAATTTCATTTATTCGATAAATAAAATTAGTTACTTATTAACTTACCAGAAAATACATTATGGAATATGATTACCCTTTTGTATATGTTCAATGAATCTGGACATAATCTAGATTCATTGGACGTAAACATTGTGCTCACAAGATCATCTATGCGTATGACCTTGTATGTTCACTTAACATTGGCAGTGAATGAAAAATGTCCTAAACATTTGTTCACAAAACATCAGCGGCCTCTAGCAAGACATTATGCTTACCCAAGTTAAGTAAAAGCAATAATAACCTAGCATCAGATTTAATATTTAATCCTTTTGTCACATGATATCCTAATTAAGTATAAGGCATGGACCGAGTCATCCTTATAAAACTTAATTAACCATTTACTTGATCACCAGGCAGACTGTTCCGACAAATAATATTAATAATACCTTATTAATATTTATTTGAGCATGACCATGCATATTTTCCAGTCTTCCTTATCAAGAGGCCCATGGATATCTATCTCTAAAATAGAGAGACAAATCCCTTTCACTATCTCCAATATTCAAGCCATAATAAGAAAATAAGCCAACCAATAGTCATAATAATCACCTAATTAAAAGTGATGTTTGACTATGTCAAAACATATTTTCTCCCCATGCAAGAAGTATTAGAAATATTAGGTCATAGGACACCAAATATAAAACTGAGAAGAAATAATTATGACTTAAACCAATGCAATATTTCTTCTTCACTTTGGGTCATGTCAAATACAATATTCTCAATATGTATTTTGTGAATTGATTTTATATCTCATATTCATGATCAGTAAAACTTGATCATCAATCAACTTCACACTAGTTTAATAATACAAGATGTGATAAAACTAGGGACAAACAAGAACAGTATTTTATTAGCTATAAGGGTTTTACTATCAAGTCACATACTTATTTCTTCTTCACTTTGGGTCATGTCTAATACAATATTCTCAATATGTATTTTGTGAATTGATTTTATATCTCATATTCATGATCAGTAAAATTTGATAATCAATTAACTTCATACTAGTTTAATAATACAATATGTGATAAAACTAGAGATAAATAAGAATAGTTTTTTATTAGCTATAAGGGTTTTACTATCAAGTCACATACTTGATGACCAAGAGCATAAAATACAATTCAAACTACATGCTTCATAAATCATAAATGTGAGTCAATTGGTCTAGAGCACATACTAACAATTTCTCACTAAACTAAGCTAAAGGCCTCTTATCTTGTATCAACCCTCCTCCCATTCCAACCCCCAAGGTGTCACACTCCACTTCAAACATTTTCTAAAAGTTAGGTAGTCCTAATAGAGGAGCACTACTCAACCTTTCTTTTAATAATTTAAAAGCCTTATGTTGTTTTTCCTCCCATTTAAATCTCGTCATCCTCTTGATTACATTAGTCAAAGGACTATCAAATTGGTGCTAAAGTCCTTGATGAATCTCCTATAAAAGCTTGGTAGACCATGAAAATTCTCACTTCGGATGCACTCTTGGGATAGGCCAATCCTTGATTGCTTTCACTTTATGTCCCAAGCCCAACGTTACATGTCGAAAAGTCCCATCTAATCTAGAAACGACCTAGAATAGACTTTAGAGTGGATAAGTGATAGAGAAGCATGTGTTTGTGTCGTTATCTTTTAAAATATTTCATTGTGCTAATCACTCGACATTCTTCTTCTTCTGTTAAAAACAACACGAGCGATTCACACACACACACACATATCTCTGATCGTTCGTTTATTTTGATTTATCTTTGGAGTTGGATAGTGAAGTATCCTACTGAAGTGGCGTTGTCGTTCGTTTTTCTTAGTTTTACTCGTTTTTGTGTTTTTTCTTTTACTTTGTTTGTTTTGTGATTATTTCAGCTTCCATTGCTTGTGGCCATGTTGTGAGTCTAACTGTTTTGATTCAGCTTCTATCATTTTCGTGTTTCGTCTTTCTAAAATAAAAGTTTTTTTCACTCCTCCGTTTTGTCTATTTTAGTTTGTGTTGCTTGAGGGCAAATAAAAGATAAGTGTGGGATATTTGATATGTACTTAATTGTATATATTTCTAAATGTTATTTCATTGTTTTTTGATGGTTTTAATATGTTAAAAATCTATAATTTGGAATAATACTCTTTATTCTTATCTTAAGTCCCTTCCGAAAGAGAAAACGATGAAAGGAAATGAAAATAGGCAAAAATAGAGCGAAAACAACAAAAAACAGAGCCAACAACAAAAACGGAGCTAACCTACCACCTGAGGTAGGCCAACTTACTGTCGTCGGTAGGTCCGAAGATCACAAGCAAAATCTGGACAAAACCTTACCCGTGATGGTAGGCTACCCCTACTGTCGCAGTAGGTCCCGACGACAAGAAGGAATTTGTGCACAGAACCCTACTGTGGACAGTAGGGCTCAACCTACCGTCGGCAGTATGTCCCAGTAGTGAGCTGTAATTTTTCATTTATAAAAAGACTAACTCTGCAATTAGAGCCTCATGAGAGCAACAATTAGGAATAGTTAGTAGATAATTAGGGCTAGATTTAGGTTAAACAATTCTTCAATTCTTCAATTTTACATCCAATTAGTTAGACAATTTTGAAAATTTCTGCAATTTAATTCTTGTAGATCAAGATTTGAAGAACCAATTTCAAGATTTCGAGCTTCTCCTTGTCGACTTGAGAGATGAGCTCGGGAGACGTTCGAGACTATGATTGCAGCTTCAATTTTACTCCTAAGCTTTCTTTTCCATTATTTTTTTTTTTGAATTTTACTGTTGAAGTTCAGTTTTATTATAATGAATAGTGAGTAGTTCTTTATGTTTTGATGAGGGTTGAACCCTAGTTCTTAATTATGATGTTCTTTGTTTATTTTCTTGATTTTGATGTTGTTTTGATTTAGGTTGTCTTCCAGTTGTGCTTGTTTGCAATTTAATTGTCGCAAGATTAGACTAATCGCAAGGTTGTTCAGAATTCAAAATGGAAGAACGATTTACGGCAACAAATTAGGGGTTAATTGGGGCAATTGACTATAGATCGGATTTGCACTTTTAAGTCCTTTAAATCACCTAATTTTACGGCTTTCATAATTTGTTAGGGAGAAAAGAGATTTCCTCTAATGGCTAGTGAGTAGGGTGGCTTCCATCTAGAGATAGGGATTGCCCGATTTTTGTGATGACCCAACTTAATTAATTCAACATCGTTTTCATAAAAGTTCTCCAATTGAATTAGTAACAAGGATTGGGAGATTCCACCATCTAAACTCTTGTTTTATTAATTTTTAAATCTTAGTTTTCATTGCTTTGCTTTCTTTAATTGATTTAATCGTTTTCAGTTTTTAGTTTATTTCGTTTTCAAAACCACTCTTTTCTTAGACTAAGCATTAGAGAAGCGATTAGTTTGAGCATTACCGTCCTCGAGATATGATTCTCAAGTAGAGCTTGTCTACTACAGTGATAGGTCCACTTACTAGTTGCTTAGTTTAGTAGTTCTATCCCCGTTTTAATTTAACATATCCCTCACTCTCTTGCCTTTTTTTTTTTCCTAAACTCTCACCTGACAAGAGTTCTTTGAGTCTTCAAACTTCCTTTCCTACAACCACCAAAGGCAATTAACCAAAGTTAAACTTCAATTTAACACTTAGGTGAGGTAGGCGAAGAAGTTTGAAGAGTAATTTCAACAAACACTCAATGTGCGAGAGTTTCAAAGATTATCAAAGAGCAATTAGAGCCAACAATATCAATTAGAGCCTGGGTTAGGATGCCTGAAAGTAGTCAAAATCAAATTTTCTACAAGATAAGTGCTAGCCACATTTGTGCAACTATGACTATCTCTTATGAGATTAGCAAGTCTATCTTCCACCTTGCATTTGGTATGAAATATGTTCTCCCTTTGAATACTTGATTCTTTATCAACAGATTATGTGGTCAAAGCCCTTATATTCACCAAACTCAAAGCATCTTTTTCAACATTTAGAGAAGTGTCACCTATGACTTCATCATCGTGGTTATCCTTTTCATCAACAATATCCTCAAGACTATCCTTTTCATCCTTTTCAATCCAACCATTCAAGTGAAAGATCAAAGTTATCTTTGTAGGACAATTTATAGCTATATGTCCCACACTATTGAATTTGAAGCACCTAGTTGGATTAGTAAGCAATCTACCTTTCTCCTCCACCTTAGGCTTAGAATTAGCATTGCAAGCCACCTTAGGTGTTTCATCCTTCTTTGGCCACCATTGAAGGAAGAGTGGATTTAAAGAATCTACTAATCTTCCTTGGGTTTTCAATCTTGGTTGCTAGATAGCACATGTTTTCATAAGTGGTGTAGGGTTACAAATCTAGTTGTTTAGCAATGTCCCTATTGAGACCACTTAGAACCTAGCAATGGAAGGATCTTTGTCCTTCTCCAAGGTCAACCTCAAAAGATATAACTTCATCTCTTGGCTATATTCTTTAATGCTCTTGCTACCTTGTCTAAGAGTCATCAATTTGTAATATGGTTCCCTATAATAGTGCTCTGGTAAAAATCTTTCGTTCATAAGAGCTTTCAATTCAGCCCAAGTTTCCACTGGTTTTCTTTCATTTCTTGCTCTTTGAGTTGAACTGTTGTCCCACAAATGAAATGCATAACTAAAAAATCCGGCATTGACTAAATTATAACTGACATTATCATTACAGTTTCTCTCCAAGAGATTTTCCATTTGACTTTTCGAATCAAGAAATACATTTGATTCTGAAGCTCTATCTCCTTGTTGTCCTCTTTGGTACTCACCAAAGAAATCTTAGCCAACGTTAGGATTTCCCCCAAGTCATCAAATGAGTTATCTTCATGCCATTCTTCATTTCTTGGATGCTCTTCTTGAGGTCTTGATGTCTAAGTTTTAAACCTACGGGATATGATGCACTAGTAGACTAAGCAACAAGCAAGCGGACCTATCACTGTGGTAAACGAGCTCTACTCGAGTGTCGAATCTCTCGAGGACAGTAAAGGCTTAAGGTGCTAATCGCGTCACTAATTTTTAGTCTAATAAAAGAATGGTTTTTGAAAACGAAATAATAGAAGAAAAAATGAAAACAATTAAACAACTAAGAAAGCAATGAAAATTTAAGATTTAAAAAATTAATATAGCAAGAGTTTGGATGGCAGAATCCCCCTAATCCTTGTTACTAATTCAATTAGAAAACTTTTATGAAAATGATGATGAATTAATTAAGTTGAGTCATCACTCAAATCGGGCAATCCCAATCTCTAGGCGAAAGTTATCCTACTCACTAACTCTTAGAGGAAAATCTCTTTTCTCCCTAACAATGAGCGCAGTAAAATTAGGTAATTTAAAGGACCTAAAAGTGCAAAATCGTATCTCCAATCATTTACCCCAACTAATCCCCAATTCGTTGCCCTAAATCGTACATCCTTTTTTGATTCCGAACAACTTTGCAATTAGTCTAATCTCGCAAAAATTAAATTGTAAACAAATACATTTAGAGAACAATTTAATCAAAACAAACATCGAAATCAAGAAATTAAACTAAGAATTTCATAATCAAGAACTAGGGTTCCACCTTCATCCAACCAATAAAAACTACTCACTATTTATTGTAATAAAACTGAAATTAAATATTAATTCAATAACAAAGTAAAGGAAAAGAATCTTAGGAGTAGAATCAAACCCACAATCATTGTCCCGAACACCGCTCAAACTCATCTTTCGAGTCTCCCGAATCGAAGTTGAGTTCTTGGAATTGAATCTCCAATTCTCGATCTTCAAGAATAAAAATTGTAGAAAATCTAAAGCCTAATTAACTAATTGAATATTAAATTGAGGAATTAACTAACCTAAATCTAGCCCTAACTATCTACTAACTACTCCTAATTATTCTTCTTTTTGTTCTTTACAGAGAAACCTCTTAAATAGATGAGAAAATTACAAGAAAACAGAGTTTGTAATCGAATTAAACTACCCCTCTGTCGGTACCTACCGCTGACGTAGGTCGAAACCCTACTATCCGCAGTAGGGGTCCGTCTATAAAAACTTTCTTGACGTCGGGGACCTACCACCGATGGTAGGAGTCAGTAAGGTTCTGTCCAGCTACTTCTTGATATCCACGAACCTATCCCAAACAATAACAAAAGCAAAAGCAAAAAAACTAAGAAAAACTAAAGACAAAACCACTTCAATAGAATACTTCACTACCCAACTCTAAAGATAAATAAAAAATAGACGAATGACTGATCGGGATTTTTCTAACAAAGTTTTAAACCCAATACTTGCAAGTGCACAAGATAAATGTAATATGGTAGTATTAGGGTATCGAACCACAGAGAAACGCTTAACTACTTAAATTACTATCTTCCTAAGTTAATTTTATAAGAAGAGAATGAAATTATATTATCTAAAAATTATTACTAAATTAAGTAAAACTAATAAATAAAATAACTAAATTAAAGATAAAAAGAGGTTAACCAAACCTATGTAACCTATATAACTAAATTAGAACCTTGAATCCAACCCTAACCTATATAACAATGATTTAATTTTATTTAGGAGAAAAGATTAGACCTTTATGGGGTGATCTAGGCTACAAGTTTCGATTCACTAAAGAAATATATTGTGTTTAAATGCATGACATAATCCATCAACCATTAGCATGCCCTATTCAATTCTATGACATAAATTATCTAAAATTAGCATAAACTATTCAATTCTAAAACCCACAATATATTTGCAAAAATCACATATCTCTCGTACTCAAGACTACAAGAATTAAGCATGGAGAAAAATATCAATTAACTTAAATAATTATTCTACAAGAACAATCGCAAAGAATTAACTGCATCACACCAAGAAATTTCCAAAGATATGCAATCACATAAATAACCAAAATAAAATCTCCCCAAAATAAAATAAATCAATGTTACATAGTTAGGGTTTCATTAAGATTCTAAACATAAATTTATTTCATAGCAAAAGGGAAAGAAGAAACCAATTTATTTGAGAAAATCATGATTTTTTCCTTCAAGTAAAGCTGAAATTTTGCAGCTTTTCTTGTAAATTTTCTTCTGCTGCTTCGGTTTCTCTGCTGCTGCAATTTCTGCTTCAGATTTCTGCCGCTTCTTCTCAATGATTTTGTGGCTGCTGCTTGGATTTCCTGCACCTGGCTGCTTCAGCTGCTGCTTCAACGTTGCCAGCAGCAGCTTCTCTTCCTCAAATCTCGTTGCAGCTGCTTCCTTTTCTTGCCACTCCGCAGCTGCTCGTTCTCTCGGCTCTTTTTGTTTCTTGCCAGCAGTTGCTTCTGTTTTCAGCAGCTGTGGCTTTTTTTCTATTTCTGTTCTCTCCTCTCTTTATTTTTTTCTTTTTCCTGTTTCCTTCGTTCTCCGCCCCCTCTATTTCTTCCTCTCTTTTCCTTTTAAAGCTCTGCGCAGCTTCTTCCTCCTAATTTCTTCAGCTGTAGCTGCCTCTTTCCAAAAGCTTTTTTTCCTTCTCTTTCTTGGTTTTCAGCTGGTTTCCTTTTTCTGCTGCCCTTCCTTCTCTTCCTTTTTGCAGCTTCTATTTTTTTTCTTCTCCAGCCGCTTTTGTTTCTTGTCCTTCAACGTGGGGCGCCCTCTTTTCCAATTTCTGCTTGTTGCCGTGGGCTGTGTGTGGGCTTGCCCTTACTACTCTTTCTTTGCAGCAGCCCAATATTCTCTTGGATTCATTTATAATTTTTTTCCTTGTACAAAAAAATAAAATAAATTAAACTAAATATAATAATTATAATTAATTAACAAATAAAATATTTTTAAAAGCTAATAATCCAAACTTAAGGTGTTTATTTGTGCCAAAAATGAACTTTATCAATGACAATAATCACTAAGTCCACCACAAGTCACTAAAACTAATTACCGATCTAAGGTATGTGTGTGTTTGTGATTTGCTCATGTCGTTTTTCACAGAAGAAGAGGAATGTTAAGCGATTAGCACAACAAAATATCTTAAAGCACAATGCACACAAACTCATACATTTCTATCACTTATCTACTCTAAAGTCTATTCTAGTTCGTTCCCAGATTAGGTAGGATTTTTTAGCTTGTATTGTTAGGCTAGAGACATACACATGGTAACAAATGAAGGTAATGGGAGAAAAAAACAAATGAGAAAGAACTAATGCAACCAAAAGGAAAAAATAACAATTATAAGGAACCACTTTCTTGCCGTCTTTTTCACTCTTCTCACTCACCCTTGAACAACTTTGTTCTTTTTTATGCTAACCCGACCTAACACATGCTCCTTCAGATTTTCAAGAATTACCATGCATAAGAGAGAGAGAGAGAGAGAGAGAGAGAGAGAGAGAGAAAGAGAGACTTGATATTTTTCAAGATTTTACTATAAAAATAATTACTCACATTTTTTCTTCGCTTTTCTGCTATTTTTTTTCACTTTTTTTCTTTTATTATATTTTCTTTTCAAGCATCAATTATTTTTCTGTCTTTCTCTCTTCAATTATTTCTCTTTTCAAAAGCCATAAGCACCGATCATCTAGAATTACCCAAAATACCCCTTTTCTATACACGAGATTTTCTTTCTTTCTTCACCCCTTTACCCCCACACTTATTTGTTTTCCTCACTCAAAACGGCTAATAAAGATATTATAACAATTAGCTCCACGAATTGAGGTTTTATGTAGTTGGTTTAAGAGAACAAAGAAAAGAAGGGATTGAAACCTTTAGCATGAAGGCACAAAAAGGGAATTAGGGATTGATTTTTTTAAAGGATATGGCCAGAAAGGCACAAACAGTACAAAGAAGGCCTAAAGACCATCATCTCCGGGACCATCTTAGACTAGAATTTTTACTTTTAAGGGCAGAAAATCATGAAATTGTAGGCAAAAATCCAAAAAAAATTATTATCATCATGCTAATTACCCAAGATTCCTAAGCTTCAATTTCTTAAATACCATTTACAAGCAAATGAAACCATTGATCATGTAAGAAAATTAGTAATTTTTGTTTTTCAAAGTGATCAAGTAATTTGCCTTTTTTCAAAAAACCAAAAGAATTTTGCAGTTATGTATCTACTAAAAGTGGCAAAATAAAAATATTTTTGGATTTTTATAAGAATAGGAAAAAAGAAATTAAATTAAGAGTTTTTGGATTTTTAAATTTTCCAATTGTTTCTTTCTTTTTTTTTTTTTTTGGAATTTTTCAAATAAGAGGCTAAAAGTTAAAATAAATAAGAAAGAAGGAAAAGGAAATAAAAGACGAAAATACCTCCCCCACACTTACAGTCATATTGTCCTCAATATAGGGGTCAGATTAAAGGGAAAAAAAAAAAAAAGAAACAAATACATACATGGGGAAGCAATCCCAAAGATATAAAGTAGTAAATCATATAGGGAAGCCATCCCCGCATAAAAATAAGACAAGGAGAAAAGACCATAAATCAATGAAACAACATAAAAGGGAAGTTTAAGTAATGTGGAATCGAAAGGTTTAGGAAGGTTATCCTATGGTTGTTTGAGCAAACAACTCGTCTATGTTTTTGGAGAGATTTGCAAAGTGCAACTGCCAGGGGACCTACCATCCACGGTAGGTCTATGCTTTTTTTATGGTAAAAGTCGTCGATGAACCTATTGTCGACGGTAGGGTAGACCTACCGTCCGCAGCAGGCTTCTACATGTGATCGCTGGAAGGTGGTTCGTGGCGTGTAATATAGCCCTCTTTCACTCTTGATTGTACTTAAAACACATAAGTTGTAGTATGAGTACGCAATTAACTCTCCTTAAGAACTTTCCCAACACCAAGAACAACCGGTTAAGATAAATCAATGTACATAATGGAAGAAAATAGGAGAAATAATGATACAAGTACAAATTACAATATGGTATCACGACCATTTTTATTCATCTGGAAGAACGAGGGACTCGTTTTGAAGGGTTCCCATGTCCTCACCGAAATATGGTTTAAGTCCATGGTCATTTACCTTGAATGTGCCTTGTATAGGGTGTGTTACATCTATGGTGCCATATAGAAAGACTTTGCTTAGATTGAATGGTCCAGACCACCTTTATTTAATTTTCCAGGGAAAAGGCGTAGACGAGAGTTGTAAAGGAGCATGGAATCTACTTCTTTAAATTGCTTTTTGACTAAGTTCGATTATGCCATCTCTCCGTCTTTTCTTTGTACAAGTTCGAGTTCTCATATGCTTGCAATTGCCATTCATCTAGCTCATTCAACTAGAACAACCTTTGTTTACCTGTATAAACATAATCAAAATTAACTAGTTGAATTACGCAATGAGCTTTATGCTCAATTTCAACAGGTAAATGACACGATTTCCCATACGAAAAGGTGTAAATCTAATTGGTGTCTTGTAAATAGTTCTATAGGCCCAAAGAGCATTGTCTAACTTAATACTTCAATCTTTTCGAATGCTATCAACGATTTTCTCAAGGATACGTTTAATTTCCCTATTCACTACTTGTAGTTGACCGCTAGTCTGAGAATGATAGGGAGTAGCTAGTTTACGGGTCACTCCTAATCTCTTAAGCACTTTTTCAAGTTGTTGGTTACAGAAATGAGCACCCCAATAATTTATAGTAGCTCTAGGGACACCAAAATGAGAAAATAACTTCTTCAAGAACTTAACCACAACTCTAGTATCATTTGTAGGTAAGGCTTGAGCTTCAGCCCATCTAGACACAAACTCAACAACAACCAAGATGTATTAATTACCAGAAGACTTAGGGAAAGGGCCCATAAAATCAATACCCCAATAGTCAAACACCTCACAAACTTGAAAATTAGACATAGCCATAGCATTACGTTTTGAGATGTTAACTGGGGCGATTTTCACATTCCATAACATACATTTTTGTATCCTTAAACAAGGTTGGCCAATAGAAACCTGATTTGAGTACTTTTTGAGCAGTCCTGTTAACTTAATAGTGTCCACCGGTTGGACCCTTATGACAATGCTTCAGGATTTCTTCTATTTCAGGTTGGGCCACGTATCGTCGGATTATCTGGTCAGCATATTGATAGAAAAGGTATGGGTCCTCCCAAAAATAGCACTTCAAGTATGCAAAGAACTTCTTTCTCTTATGAGTATTACCTGTAGGCATGCCATTTAAGACTAAATAGTTAGCTATATCAGCATACCAAGGTGAGTCATCAATAATAGCTTTACAGAAAAGAAGTTGTTCATCTGGGAATGTGGCGTTAATCTTTCTTCGTCCAGCGGTTCTAAACTTGAATTCTCTAGTCTAGAGACATGATTTGCTGCTAGATTTTCTGCTCCCTCTTATCTTTAATTTCCAAATCAAATTCCTGCAAAAGTATCTACCTAACAACTTTAGGTTTAGCATCATTTTTTGAAAAAAAGTACTTGAATACGAAACGGTAAGCATAAACTATGACTTAGGAAAGAATTAAATAAGAAAGGAACTTGTTAAAGGCGAATACTATTGCAAGCAACTCCTTCTTTGTGGTTGTATAATTTGCTTGGGCTTTCATTATGGTCTTGCTTGCATAGTATATCGGTTGGAAAAACTTACCCTTCCTTTGGCCTAAAATAGCACCTATAGAATAGTCACTTGCATCACACATTAACTCAAAGGGAATTGACCGATTTGCAGAGACTAAAAAAGGAGGCTTTGTGAGTTTTCTTTAAGCAAATTAAAAGCATCCAAGCAATTATCATTAAATTTAAAAGCATGTCTTTCTCTAGCAACGCAGTAAGAGGTTTTATAATTTTTGAAAAATCCTTTATAAATCTCCTATAAAACCCCGCATGTCCAAGAAACTCTTATCGCTTTCAAATATGAAGCAGAGGCAACCTTTTAACTGTTTCTATTTTAGCTCTATCTACCTCAATGCCTTGTTTAAAGATTTTTTATGACCTAACAGTATCCCTTCTTGAACCATAAAATGGCATTTTTCCCAATTTAAAACAAGGTGAATTTCCTCACACCTTTTTAAAACTTTTTCTAGATTAGACAGACATGCATCAAAAGAATTTCCAAATACAAAAGGAATATACATAAAGACTTCCATGATATCCCCCACCAAACCCTCAAAAATAGCAATCATGCAACGTTAAAAAGTAGCAGAGTATCACACAAACCAAAAGACATACAATTGTATAAGAATATATCGTACGAGCATGTGAACGCTGGTTTTTCCTGGTCCTCGAGGGTGATGGGAATCTGCAAGTAGACAAAAAATCCCTCTAGGAAGCAATAGAAGTGTTGTCCCGCTAACCGTTCCAGGATTTGATCGATGAATGGAAGGTGAAAGTGATCCTTTCGAGTTACTTCGTTCAATTTTCTGTAATCCATGCATGCCATCCAACTGGTGATTACCCTTGTTGGGGTTAGCTCATTCTTCTCATTTGCCACCACCGTCATTCAACCTTTTTTTGGAACCACTTGTACCGGGCTTCTGAGTTAGGATATATAATTCAAGCATCTAGGAGTTTGACTACCTCCTTCTTTACCACTTCTAGCATGTTTGAATTCAATCGCCTTTAACGTTGAATCACTGGCTTAGAATCCTCTTCCAATCAAATCTTGTAGGTGGAAAAGGACGGACTTATACCTTGGTTGTCTGCTATCTTCCAAGCAATAGCTTTCTTATATTTTCGTAAAGTATGCAACAAGGCTCGTTACTAGAGCCGACTCAACTTGGATGAGATGATAACTGGGAGCGCTGATTTTTTTCCCAAGGAAAGCATACTCCAAGTGATCCAGCAACAGTTTCAGCTTTAGTTTAGGCAGCTCTTCAAATTAGGTTTTAAGAGAAGGTTTTGGAGGTACCCCTAGACTTCTTGTGTTGTAGCAGTCTTCTTCCCTTCTGCTTCATCTAATTTCTCCTTTAAACTAGAACTTCCTAAGAATCCAAATTATCTTGGGAATCTTGTTATAGAGCAATATTTAAACGTAAGGATAAATGAAATCTATCATAAAGCAAGTACCATCATGATCCCTAGATCTAAGCATGGCATCCAGAAGTTTTAATATGACTTTCTCTTCCCCCAACCTAAGGGTAAATTTTCCTTCCCCTATATATTAGAGCTTTAGCTGTGGCGAGAAAAGGACGACCCAAAATGAGTGGAACCTCAATATCTCCACTCATATCCAAAATAACAAAATCAACCGGGAACACCAAGTCCCCTACTTTCAGTAGCACATCCTCTGTAATACCTCTAGGATACTTAGTAGATCTATTCGCAAGTTGAATACTCATCCCAGTAGGCATAGGTTCCCCCACCCTAATTTTTTAAAGAAATCATAGGGAATTAAGTTTATACTAGCACCTAAATCAGCTAATGCCCTTGAAATAGTTACACCACCTAGAGTACAAGAGATAATAAAACTCCCTAGATCCTTTAGTTTCTCTAGGAGCTTTTGATGGGGATTGAGAATTGTTGAGCATTCTTCGTTCATTAGTACCAAATAGATATCCTCCAACCTCTTCTTTCCAGAGACAGCTGCTTTCAAGAATTTTGTGCACTTAGGTATCTGCATTAGAACATCAAACAAAGGTAGGTTAATATATAGTTGTTTGATGATTTCTAGGAATTCACCATATTGTTCATCCTGCTTTGCCTTCAAACTCTTCTAGGGAATGGGATGGGAGGTCTGTATGGAGAAGGGGATGACTTCTGCATTCCTACTTCATTTTGCTGCACCTCCTTTTCCTTGGGGGAGTAGACTCCTCTTATGCTTGAACAATCCCCTTCTCTTATTCCACAATTGCGGTAGATGTCTTTATTAATTCTTTCCTGCTTCTTAAGGTGACCACCTTAGCGTCCTCGTTTGATTTATCCGTTGTGTTCCCCGGTAGATTACCAGGTGGACTTTCAGTTATCATTCTTGTTAATTTCCCATTTTTACTTTTTATGTTGTGGAGAGAGTCAATTTTGCTTCTTTGGACTGCTTCTATGCTCTTTACCCCTATATTCGTCGAATCGACGTATTTCGACACGAAATCTTCCAAGCTGGGCAATGGGGATGGTGGATGAACTGGTGGATACATGATGTGCTGATCTGGATACATGTTATATCCCTGCCAATTTCCTCGAAACATCGCCTGCTAATGATAAGTATTTGGGATTTAACAACCATCGTCTCTATTTCTAACATTGTTGCCAGTCGAGATTCCATGGCGTCATTGGTGTCCATATCTTCTTCTACAAAACCTGAAACGAATACTTAACCTGAAACGAATACTTAGATAAGCAGTAATTACAGGTTTCAAAATTAATAGCCAAAATTCCCAATATGCATACTGCAAACGCTAAACAAAACGAGAATGAAGAACAAGGTGAACAAATAAGACAAAAAGAACAAGACTGAAGCACTTAATAAACGACTTTCCTTAAGTTGCCACCCCTGGCAATGGCGGAAAAACTTGATGTATACGTTTTAAACCTATAGGATATGATGCACTATTAAACTAAGCAACAGACAAGTAGACCTATCATTGTAGTAAACAAGCTCTACCCGAGTGTCAAATCTCTCGAGGATGATAAAGGGTTAAGGTACTAATCGCGTCTCTAATGTTTAGTCTAATAAAAGAATGGTTTTTGAAAATGAAATAATAGTAGAAAAAACTTTAAAAAATTAAACAACTAAAAGAGCAATGAAAACATAAGATTTAAAAAATTAATAAAGCAAGAATTTGGATGGCGAAAACCCCCTAATCCTTATTACTAATTCAATTGGAAAAACTTTTATGAAAACGATGTTGAATTAATTAAGTTGGTCATCACTCAAATCGGGCAATCCCTATCTGTATGCGAAAGCCATCCTTCTCATTAATTCTCAGAGGAAAATCTCTTTTCTCCTTAAGAATTATGGGCGCAGAAAAATTAAGTGATTTAAAAGATCTAAAAGTGCAAAATCATATCTCTAGTCATTTTCCCCTATTAACCCCCAACTAGTTGTCCAAAATCGTTTTTCCTTTTTCGATTCCGAAGTTTTCTTGGAAACAATTTTTGTACATTTTTCCTATTCCCGCTTGATCCGGTTTAAGAATCAAACCTCACAACTGGTTAAGGCCAACTTTAATTCACTAAATCAGGGTGTCGACGAATCAATAAATACATTAATCCATCGGGTCACAGCGATTGAAGAAAGCCTTTATCAAGTTGTTTTGAGAGTTCAAGTAAGGTCACCCATTCCCCTATCCGAGCAGAAGAACATGAATGAAAGGCATTTTTTAGCAATTTTTCACCATTCACACACCTCTCCACATCACCAAGATTTCGGGAGGCACTACTAGCAAAGACTGTTTGGCGAAAACTCCGCAGGCGCGGCTAGGGGAAATGCTATCCCGCTGCCCTCCCTTTCGCCTCTTCCCACAAGCATTAGCAGCCCTTACGCTGAGTCTTTTTAGGGAGCTGTTTATGCTTTATTTGTAGGATTTCACGACTCTCTGCATCGGATTCGTGAATGATATGCTCAAGAACCAAGGGCTTACTACCAAAAAATTTTCTCTTTCTTCATTTTTTTGTTTGCGGGTATTGGTATTTCACGGGTCAAAGTCCTTTCGTAACGACCATAAGATCCCTGAGATGTTAAATCACTCATGAAAACCTTCTATTCCCTGAGGACAATAAAAAATTTCACTTTGAATTTTGGACTTTAGTGGAAAAAGATTTTGATTCTCATTTCCCGACTTCTATCGTCTTAGTATAGTGGAATACCTGAGTGAAGTAAAATAGTAAAAGAGGATTCCACCGTATCTGTGGGAACTTCGTCAAACACTTGAAGATAGTTATAAAATTGAATATAAAATAATGATTTCTTTTTCATTGAACTAACCGAGAATGAAAGAAGGGTATAGCTATTGAGTCTTCTGATTAATTAAGCAAAATCCGGAGCGATAAGAACGAAAGGGTACTTTTATCTTCTTTTATCTTATATGTATATGGTAAGAAAGGGAGAATTTCCTTCAGAATTGCAATTAATGTAATCTCGGAAAAATTAAACTGCGAACAAACACAATTGGAGAACAACTTAATCAAAACAAATATCAAAATCAAGAAATTAAGCCAAGAATTTCATAACCAAGAACTAGGGTTCAACCCTCATCCAAATAACAAAAACTACTCATTATTCACTGTAATAAGACCAAAAAATTAATATTATTCAATTACAAAGTAAAGGAAAGAAATCTTAGGAGTAGAATCAAAGACGCAACGTTGCCCCAAACACTTCTCAAACTCATTTTTCGAGTCGCCTAAATCGAAGTTGAGTTCTTGAAATCGAATCTCCAAATCTTGACCTCCAAGAATTAAAATTGCAGAAAATCTAAAAGCTAATTAACTAATTGAATGTAAAATTAAAGAATTAACTAACCTAAATCTAGCCTTAACTATCTACTAACTACTCCTAATTATTTTTCTTTTTGTTCTTTGCAGAGAAACCTGTTAAATAGATGAGAAAATTACAAGAAAATAGAATTTGAATTGGATTAAACTACCCTTCATCGGTACCTACCGCCGACGGTAGGTCGAGCCTTACCGTCCTCGGTAGGGTTCTACCTATAAAATCTTTTTTTACGTCGAGGACCTATCGCCAACGGTAGGGGTAACCTACCGTCATTAATAAGGTTCTATCTAGCTACATCTTGTTATCCACGGACCTAACGCCGATGATAAGTTGGCCTACCTCAAGTAGTAGGTTAGTTCTGTTGTTGTCGTTGGCTCTATTTTCATCGGTTTCGCTCCGTTTTTCGTACGTTTTTCATTTTCTTTCTTCGTTTCTCTTCTGGAAAACACCTAAGACAATAATAAAGGTATTAAGCTAAAATATAAATTTTTACATACTAAAACATCGAAAAAGAATGAAAATAACGCATAGAAATATAACCAATTAAGCACATATCAGGTCTATTGATCCCTCTTTCTCCTAGGCCAGCTCTTTTTCCACCTTTAGTGGCTTGCCTTCCTTGGTAACCAACATCATAGAATTGATAAGAACTATTAGCCGATGTATCATGGTAGCCATAAGGAGAAGCATTGTATGATCTCTTTGATGATAAAATGTAAAAACACCTCCAAGATTATATCCAACTCTTTGCTCAATGATGGTACTACTCTTGCCATTCTTTAATTCCTCAAAATCTCTAATAACTCCTTGTAATTGTCTTTCCAAACCTTCAATAGATTGTTGAATGATATGCAAGTCTCACTTACATTCATTTTTATAGGACCATTGGTGCCTTCATGATGAGGTGGGGTAGGCAATCAACCTTTCGTATAAATTACAAAACCTACAAATTAACAATAAAAACAAACAAAAATAATCTCACAAGCACTTCCTCAGTGTATGCACTCCTGTAATGATCACTCGTTTCACTCGTGTATATTCTCTATTTGGCTTTATCATGAAGATAGTCTCAACCTCATGCCTATTTCCAAACTCTCACCTCACAAGAATCCTTTAAGCCTTCAAACTCCTTCCACCACAACTTCCAAGGTAATCAACCAAAGATTCTTCAATCAAAACACTTAGTTGAGATAGTCAAGGAATTCAAAGAGAATTTTCAACAAAACAATAATTTGCAATAGTTTCGAAAATAATCCAAGAGCAATGAGAGCCAACAAAGACAATTGATCATCATAAAATGGTTTTAAAATATTAAAGGAAGCAGTTAGAACTCGAAAACAATGAAAAAAACAAGGTTAAGCTAAACAAAGAAGAAAGAGTGATAAGCAAACTTTTTCCAAAAAAAGGGGATAATGACACACTATCACTAAATTCGCAATTATTCAGAATGTATAACTCCAAATTGAACCAAATTAATTCGCAAACTCGAAGAGGATAAAGTTGAGCACAAACTTTGTCTAATTTGAATCAGTAAAACATGAGATTTGTTAAAATTAATCGACAATTTTTCAACAATTTTGGACTCTAGAAACTTTTCAAGGTTTGATCAAATTGATCAACCGAATCAAATCAAAATTCAATGAAATTGATCTCAGACAATTATTAACTCACAGTAGATGAATTCCATAAAACATTTTTCACAGAAACACCAATTAAACTTCGAATTCAATCCACTTTTTTGGCATCACTTTTCTATATGAATTTTACATGATCTTCATGGATTTTTTATAGATCATCATATATCCTTTTTTAAAAAATTTATATAGAAATTAAATCATAATTGAGCTTACATAAAGGTATTGTGATGCCAAATGATGTGGAATTGGATCTTAAAATGGATCAATTCTTCAAATTCTTCACCTAAGGACCTTTGCCTTCAAGAAGGACTTGATCATCACAAAAATCAAACACCCTTAGCTCATCTCAAACTATGAACTTATGATTGTTATGTATAATCTTTCCCTTATAAGCTAATTAAACATTGGGGCTGATTACACAACACCTAGTTAGACTCTTATAGGAAGACCTAATTCTATGATAATTATATGATTATAGAAATCAAAGAAATAGGAATTGTGATCAATTGTAGAAGCTTTTGGATAATCCCGATCTAAGAGTTTCAATTAAAATAAAACTAAGGATGATCAAAACCCTAGATAGAAGTTAGGAAAAGGCTTGAAATCTCAAGAACCCTAAAACAATTTCTCTCAATTTCATATACAATCAAAAGTTAGTTCAAACTAAGCTATAAAGAAGTATTTAATTTATAGTTTTAAGGCTAAACCCTACTTTGACTATTGACTTAGCCTTTAATTGAATGATACAAAAAGGATTAAAACACTTAAAATTCGTCCTAAACAACGATTGGACTTGAGCCAGGATCCTACCATGGACGGTAGATCGAACCCTACCGTCAACAGTAGGTATTTTGTGTTTTTTGTTTCTACAGCAGAATCCTTCCATGGACGGTAGTAGCAGGGGCCCACCATTAACAGAAGGTCCTGTTTTCATTCTCCCTTTGTGATTTGCTCAGTCACTTGCTCTATTGGTCTCTCATTGTTTAAGGAATGAATCATGAGCAATTTTGGAGTTTTAAAACCATTTTCTAAGCCCTGAATCTTGCACTTTAGTCCACCCTTCATTGCTTCTTCCACAAATACAAGCATACCACTAGTAATGCCATCATGATACTCCTTATCTTCCTTACCCTAGTTGTAGTCGTCGGTCCTTGGAAGAGCTCCTCAGTTTCTTGTTGATTTTAGTTTATATCACCTAATCAAGAATGGTGGAACCATTCTAACTTCTTATGGAGTAATCAAGGTTAGCACAGGACTCAGAATCCTCCAAATTTCCACAATCAAAGTCCTACACAATCATTATATTACAATGCACCTCTACAAATCCGCCACAAGTAAAGTCTAATTTGGAAGATCTAGTAAGAAAATTTGTAAGTTCTTCAGATTCAAGGATGCAGAGCTTAGAGGCTTCCAAAAGGAATCAGGATGAATCTATTCATAATCTTGAGAACCAAATTGGTCGATTGGTCAAGCTAATTTTAGAAAGACCCTTGGTACGTTGCCAAGCAACATAAAAAAGAACCAAAGGAAGTATTCCAAGGAGGTTACTTTGAGGAGTGTGAAGGAATTGAAAGTTCATACCCCTATAGTTTTATACAAAGAGAAGAGCTAGAACAAGTTCCTAATGCAGTAGATTCTCCAAAGGAGAAAGAGAGTAAGAAAGAAGTGAAGCAGTCAACTCCATCATCGTATAAACCCTGAATTCCATATCCTTAAAGGCTCTAAAAGGCAAAACCGGACTAGCAATACGGTAAATTCTTAGATATTTTTAGGCAATTACATATTAGCTTACCTTTTGTTGATGTTTTAATGCAGACGCAGAAGCATGCCAAGTTCCTGAGGGAAGTTCTTTCTAACAAAAAGAAGCTTGCGAACATATCATCGGTATTGCTAAATAAAGAGTGCTCGACAATCTTAAATTTAAGAGAAAAGTTTCCCAAAAATTTTAAGGACTAGGGAGTTTCAATATCCCTTGTACTATAGGAGATTTATATGTTTCTAGTGCCTTAGCTGATTTAGTGCTAGTCACTATGACAATTTTTGCCTTTGGTGGCACTTTGGATATGATACTTAGTATATATTCCATTAATTTGTACCACTTATTGTAAAATGCAATATTTTAATGACACTTTGTACTAAGTGATACATATTTTGTGGCACTTTTTAAATTGTCACATAAAAATGCCACAAAATTATGGCAAAATAAAAGAAATATGCCATAAAAAATGACACAGACCGCCACAAATAATGCCACTTAAATATGACACAACCTCAAATGCTACGAAAAATGACACTTAAATAAGACACAAGCTCAAATGCTACAAATAATGCCACAAAAATATAACACAAGCTTTCAAATGCAACTAATTATCACACACGCGCAAACATACATATATATTTATATATATATGTATGTCTATGTAAGTATATATATACACGTATATAGATATATACATATATATGTTATAGCATCTATTGAAATAGAAAAACACTTAGAAGAACTTCAAATACTATTTTATAATATTAAAGTTTTAATTAAAATGTCAACTTCTTTTTACAAAAAAATTTTACTAAGGTTCATATATTATTTCAAATATATGAACAAGAAAATATTTTTGATATAAAAGAGGAAGAAAATATAGTGATTCTTTGCATATTGTGCGTCTTAAATTTTGCATTACAATTTTCTTGCCATGATCTTTCTCAAAATGATTAAAAGATTTCAAATAACTTTATTAGTGGTAATTTTTTTCAAAAATATTTTCTACATTTATGAAATCTATAACATCATTATGTAATTGTAATAAGAGAAAACAAATATTAACTCATAAATTATTCTAGAGATAGAAAAGTTGTGTATGTTTTACTAAAAATCTCTATAATATAAGAAATGTAGTGTTTATGTGAAAATTTTATTTTTATTATTTAATAAAGTAAAGTTATTTAAATAATACGCTATAAATATTCAAATTAATTCTGTTTTTTCATTGACATATGTAATAAATAAAATTTGTTTCGAAATGATTATTAAAGTGTATGTAGTGTAGTGGTTGAAGTACTCACAGATGGATGAGAGGTTAGTTCAAATCTTGCTTATTATGCAACTAATAAATAGCAGTTATTATGTGGATTTGGGGTATAGTTCATGTCTTTCATTTTGATTGGAATTCTAATTTTTTAATAACATAAAATTTATTAAATTATATTTAATTTAATATGATTAAATTACTTTTGTGGCACTTATCAAAAAGTGTCATATTTTTCAATATATTTGTGACAGTAGATAAGTGCCATAACTTGTGCTGCCAATATATTTGTGGCACATATGAAGTGCCACGTAAAAAAAGGAAACCACTTTTGATGGCATTCCCATAAAGTGCCGCATATATGCCACAAACGAGCTTTCGTGGCACTTAAGTAGCTTTTGGTGGCATTTAATGTGTGCCACCAAAGCCCAATTTCTCTATAGTAAGTATTAACTTATTGTCTTATGATGTCTTTAAAAAGTTGGGTTCAGGGGAGCCTAAACCTACTAGGATGTGTGTTCAGTTAGCTTGAACGTCTGTTAAATATCCTAGAGGTATAGTTGAGGATGTCTTTGTCCAGGTTGAAAAAGTTTTATCTTCCTAGTAGATTTTGTAGTCCTTGACATGAGAGTGATGTTGAGGTTCCCCTTATTCTTGTACGCCCCTTTCTTGCCAGTGCTAAAGCTATAATTGATATGGGTGGAGGGAAATTAACTTTGAGATTGGGGATGAGAGAGTCATTCTTAGACTTCATGATGCTATATGTGTCATATGTAGACCATAATGACACATGTTTTATAATTGATTTTATTGATCCTTGTGTCTGATCATGTGCATAACTTCAAAAGTGAAGATACCCTTGTCATTGCCTTTTAACAAGAAGACCAAAAATAGGTTGATTCAGAGGTGATCCACGAGATGGTAGCTAAGCTGGATGAGACGAAGGTTGAAGGTAAAAAGGTTAAGAGTGAGGATATACAAGGTGTTCCATGACCCTTATTCAAGTTATCTATTGAAGAACTTCCGGAGTTAGAGCTAAAAATTTTGCCTGACCGCTTAGAGTATTCTACACTCCCAGTCATCATCTCTTCTAAGATGAATAACAACAGATATGGGCATCATTAAGGACTTAGAAGAAACACAAGAAAGCTATGGCTTGGCAGATAGAGGATATTTAAGGTATCAATCCTTCATTTTGCAATCAAAAGATCCTTCTTGAAGAAGATTTCATCAAGTAGTTAACCTCAAAGGAGGTTGAATCCTGACATGCAAGAAGTTGTAAAGAAGGAGGTGATAAAACTCCTTGATATTGGAATTATTTAAAGCATCACTGACAGCATTTGGGTATATCCGATACAAGTTCTGCCAAAGAAATGTGGAATGATTGTCGTCCCTAATGTGAAAAATGAGTTGATTCCGATCAGGGTGATCACCGGATGGAGGGTGTGCATTGACTACAGAAGATAGAATGAAATTACAAGGAAGGATCACTTCCCTTTACTTTTCATCGATCAGATGTTGGAGGGACTAGAGGGCCATTCTTACTACTGTTTATTGGAAGGGTTTTCTGGCTACTTCCAGATCCCAACTGCTCCCGAAGACAAAGAGGAGACCACCTTCACCCGCCTCTACATTATCTTATTGGGATAGAGGAAGAGTAAGTATTTTGTGTACGTGCAATATAAACTAGAAATATACTAGGTCGTAGTCAAGTAATAAAGTGATAAATAGAGTATCGTTCCTATAGAGAATTATTATTGATTACCGAATTCGTCTAATCCTACTTTATCTAGCCAACAAGGATTGATGAGTTGGTAATTATAATTAATTTAAAAAGAAATAAAATCTAACAAAACACTCTAACCAATGCTCTAGATTTGATTTTGAAGATACCTAAGACACATCAGTTCACCAATTTCACCTTTAGGGTCATTATCCATTAATTCATCTTATGTATCGCAATGGCCAACGAGCAATCTTAATTGCTTAATACCTCTCTCAGATGTCTATTAAACCTATTCAATTAGGTAAATCCATTATACTCCTATATGAACTTTAACCTAACAAAACACCTTAAGGACTAACACTCACCTGTTGCACAAACCATACAGATATTTTCCTATTCTGTCATGCAATTTATGACTTTTATTTTAATTTTTATACCAAGATATCTCTCTGAATCTCCTTACTTAATTGGTTCAATCAATTGGAGATCATGTAATTGAAGGCATTAAAAAAAAAAATTTTCACTGTTAACCAATAAAGATAAATCACATAAATGCTACTCCTGATTACATCGTGGCCATAGATTGAAAGAATTACAACATAATTATAGCTCAAGAGAAAAAAGTAATTAAAGAAGATTAAAGAGATAGAAAACATCACTGTTAGATTGAAGTTTCATTCTTCAATGAAAAATCTTCAAAAACTTGTTCTAAATCCTTAAAAGGAGTTAAGAGTTGAAGACCTAAAGAGGAGGCTAGCCAAAGTTTCTCTAAAACCTTAATTCTAAGTCTCTCTCTCTCTCTCTCTCTCTCTCTCTCTCTCTCTCTCTCTCTCTCTCTCTCTCTCTCTCTCTACTTAAATATATCAGAAATTGCAAAATAACAAAAGAAGGTCTGCTTAAGGACTAAGAGGAAATTTCTAAAATTCTGGCAAGCGTCATGCGTTGGGGTTCTCTAAACAAAAACTGGACTTTACCGACACAATTTTCCGACGGCATTCATCTCGTTGGTATTTACCGATGGCCTTCCAACGGTAGTTCCATAGACGTCAGATTTTGGAAAAATGTTAAAAAATTTTGGAGGGACAAGTTGCGGGAAAAAATCATTGAACTCACTAACGACATTACTCGTTGGTATATAATTTACTGACGGCTCTTAGCTACGGCTTCTATTCCATCTGAAATATGTTCAAGTTAATGACGGACTTTACAACGAGAGGTTCTGTTGCTAGTTTATTTAATAAATGTATCGAGGGAACGCGTGTCGCTACTCCGTCGGTAAGCAATTAATAGAATTAAAGAAATCGGGTATCCCCTCCTTCCTTTCTCCATTTCTCATAATCCCTAAAATAAAAATAAAAAAACCATCCCCCTCCAAAATTCTTTCCACCCTGTTTTCGCCAACGTCCGATAGCCCTCCATCAACTGACGGCTCCTCCGACGATCAATGCCACTGCCGTCGTTGAAGGGTAATCTCTTTCTTCTCTCTCCTCTTTGTTTGCTTATTAGCATGGTTCTAATTTTCTTCTTGTTCCTTTTCCCTCTTTCTCCTATGCTTTCAACTTCTTCTTCTCCTTTTTCTTTTTCTTTTTTTGTACTAGAAGCTTTTTATGCCTGTTGAGTTGCAGAAATCTGCCGCCGCTCGGCCGCTGCTACGCAAGTTTGGAGCTGATCATTAGAATAGAGTCAAGTTATTAGCATTATCTAATGAATCAAATATATTATTTTCTACTATTTTTTACTGGAATTAATTTTCTCTTGTTCAATGTTATGTTATTGGGTTTGTTTCTTAGCTGTAATTAATTTTTTAACTCGAATCAAGTATATTATTTTTACTGGAATTATATTATTTCAGCAAAGTTTCTTAGCTAAAATGTTGTGTTCGTTGGTTTTTTTTTCTTAGAGTAATTCAAGATAAGTTTCTTATTTTTATGGATATCTTGGATCTTGTTATGTTTGTAATCATGATAAGTTTGTTTTATGAAATCATCATATACATAGTTCTATTTGGATTGGATTTTATTCTTATTTTTATTTTTTTGAGAGCAATCATATTAATTTGAGCATTCTAATTTCAAATTTTTTAGATAAGGTAATTAGATTATAAAGAGAAATGGTCGAGTTCAACGTATAAAACCCTAAACCATTTTTACAACTTTTTGAATTGATGATTGATGAGTATTTTTCTTAAATTTATATCTCTATAGACACTATAAAATTTACTAGAAACTTGTCTTCATTTAGAACATGAATGAAACATTTAAATCAAGACAAGAACTAATTTTTCTTTGTCTTTATTTAGATACCCTCTCATCCCAAAAAAAAAAAAAATTGAATCTAAAAATACTAATTTCAATTTAAAAATGATATCATTTTCTTAATTGGAATATCAATGGGAGATATGCATTAAATAATATGCATATTTTACCAATTTGCTCCATATACATGTAAAAGATTTTAGTAATTGTAAATATATATACACCATCTCTTATAAATTGTAAATATAAATATGTAATCAAGTTTATAATTAAATCACCTAAATAATTGAATTATTACTCTTTGTCATTTAGTATTATTTTTTAGTATCGGAGTTCCATATTATTGATTCACATTAAATGATTAATAAATTAAATAAAATATTAAGCGCAAATATAGTAAAATTACAAGTACTATATATAAAAGGAAGAAACTTGACTTAATAAAAGGGAAATATACATAATTTATTATATCAAAATTGAATTCACAACTTCTAGTTGAGATGCTCTGCACGTACAAGAATTCATAGGCTATTATTTAGTATTGTTACATATTAGAGGTGTAAAGTGAAAATTGTATTTGCTTGAGCATATAAGGAATCAAGAATTGTTTCATATATAACCATATGTCATCGAAATCTTGAAATTTTAGCAACATTGTGATCTTTTCATGCCTTATTTTCTTTCTCCATACATAGTGTATGGCTAATTAGAAATGTTCTTGCTTATATATAGTGTAAATTAAATATCCCTATATATATGGTTGATTAAGTTTACTAAAAAACGAATTCACTTTTTTTCTTATACTTTTGTTCGTGAGCATTTTGATGATATATTCTCCATTATATACACATTAGAGGGTGTTTAATTAGTTTAAATTTTGTTTTACGGGGGAGCCTTGACTCTTTAGAGTCCTACAGGGGAACCCTAACTCTTGAAAGCTTTAGGGGGAGCCCTGACTCTTCATATTTTGTTTGGTATGTGTTTGTTGCTTGTTTGTGTCGCATGTGTGCCTGGAAAATGTCCATAATACAGGGGAAACTCTGTCGAAATTTTTCTAAACTTATAAAAAGGTAATATTGTTATGTATTGAGTTACCATAAAACATAAAAATGAAACTATTTTGACGATGATAGACTTGAGAAATTCCTTCAACTTTTTGAAGACTTTTGTTAACTTCCATTCTCATGTGTTTCTAAAGATTATAAACAAATGAAAGTTTAAATCATTGTTTCTAAAGATTATAAGATTTTGTGGTATGCATAAAGTTTAAGATTATAATCGTAACTTAGAATAACAAATAACAATATTCATTCTCTTAATGATCCTTGGAAGCTATGGAGAATTTACCAGACCGTAGTTGGATGTATAGAGAAAGAGGGTCCAGGGTTAAAGGTCTTACAAGTGAATTTATTAATGGGGTAGATTGTTTTGTTCGTTGTCGTCTTGAAACGAACAGTGGATGTGAAAATAAGATGAGGTGTCTGCATTCAAAGTGTAAAAATAAGAAGTTTATACCTTCCAAAGCTGTAAGGGAACATATTTTGAAGTGGGGTTTTGTGCCTTTATATCATAATTGGAAAGCTCATGGTGAAAAAATTTGGCCACACGATGAGTAACGTCTTCGTGCGGAATTTTCGAGCACAACATGTTCAATAATTAGGGTAGAAAGTTCACGGTCAATGCCAATGGTAAGCAACTCATACCGTGAGATGATATTTAATGTAGTCGGTTCGAACTTTTTCCCTCAGGAAGAAATGAATCATGAAGAGCCGCCTAATCTTGCGGTAAAAAGGTTTTTTTACATCTTAAAAGTGGTGGAGGACACCATTGGTTGATGGTGACGATAGACATTCCATTTTATCTATGACTATGGAGTTATTGTACATTAAGTTTGAGAATCAATAGATTCAAAAGTCATACGATGATATTTGCGCATACGTAAAGAAGCATTTGCCGCTAGGCAATCATATGGTTGAAGATTAGTACACGAAGCAGAAATTGATATTTGGCTTGGGATTGCCCGTGCAAAGGATTTATGTGTGTGTCAACGGTTATATGCTTTATTGGAAGGAGGACTTTGATAATATGGATGTAAGTTTTGTGGGAGTCACCGGTATAAAATAAGTAGGAAAAAGTGATATGAATCCTCCTTTGATTGTTAAATTGGATCCAAATCCGTTCCAAGATCACCTCCTTTCATGAAGAACCTCTATTGAGGATTTTGTAGCTTCAACACTCTAATGGAAAACCTATCCAATATGCTTTTTGCTTTATACCGGCAGGATTGCTTCCCATGCATGCGTTTTGTGTTATTCTCTTCTTGTGTGGCCCCCACATTGAGGACAATGTGGTTTAAGTGTGGGGATATTATAGTCTTTTATTTCTTTTTCCTTCTTTCTTATTTGTTTTTAGCCTCTTATTTGAAAAATTCCAAAAAAAGAATCAGAAAATTTGAAAATCCAAAAACTTTTATTTCATTTTCTTTTTCCTATTCTTAGAAAAATCCAAAAATATTTTTGTTTTGCAACTTTTAGTAGAGTACATAGCTGCAAAATTCTTTAGGTTTTTCGAAAAGGAGAATTACTTAATCATTTTGAAACCATATTTACTAATTTTCTTAAATGATCAATAGTTAATAGAAGTCTATAATCTTGGGTAATTACCATAATGATAATCATTTTTTTTGTCTTTGCCTGCAATTTCATACTTTTTTGTCCTTTGAAGCAAAGAACTCTGGTCTAGGATAGTCCCAGAAATGATGGTCTTAGGCCTTCTTTGTACCGTTTGTGCCTTTCTTGCCATATCCTATATGAAATTAATCCCTAGTTCCCTTTTTGTGCATCTATGCGAAGGGTTTTTCAATCCCTTCTTTTCTTTTTTCTTTTAAACTCACTAAATAAAACCTTGATTCACAGATCTAATTGTTATAATATCTTTTTAGCCATTTGAGTAAGGAAAACAAATAAGTGTAGGGGTGAAGGAGGGAAGAAATAAAGAAAACCATGTTTAAAAAAGGGTATTTTGGGTAATTTCAGTTGTTCAGTGCCTAAGGCTATTGAAAAGAGAGAAAAGAAAAAGAAATTGATGATTGAAAAAAAATAGAAAAAGATAAAAAAGTGAAAAAAATTGAAAAAACATAATAGAAAACGAGAACAAAATATGAGTGTTTATTTTTTAGTTTAATTCTAGAAAAAAAAAATCAAGCATCCCTCTCTCTTATACTTGGTTATTTATGTAAATCTGAAGAAGTATGTTGTTAGGTGGGGTGTACACCAAAAGAATGAAGTAGGATGTTCAAGGGCGAGTGAGAAGAGTAAAAAAGATGGCTAGAAAGTTGTTCTTTAATTTTGTCATGTATTTCTTTCAGTTACGTTAGCTCTATCTCATTTGTTTTTGTTCTCCATTTACCTTCGTTTGTTACCTTACACATGTCCCAAGCCTAATATTACAAGTCGAAAAGTCCAACCTAATCCAGAAACGACCTAGAATAGATTTTAGAGTGGATAAGTGATAGAGAGGCATGAATTCTTGTGCATTCTCTTTTAAAATATTTCATTGTGCTAATCACTTGACATTCCTTTCTTTCTATGAAAAACGCCATGAGCAATTCACACAGACACACCTTTGATCTATAACAATTTTTAGTGATTTGTGGTGGACTTGGTGATTCTTGTCGTTTGTTTATTTTGATTTATCTTTGGAGTTGGGTAGTGAAATATTCTGTTGAAGTGGCTTTGTCTTTAGTTTTTCTTAGTTTTGTTCGTTTTTGTTTTGCTTTTACTTAGTTTGTTTTTGTGATTAGTTTTGCTAACTTTGCTTGTGGCCGTTTTGTGATTTCAACTATTTTAATTCGGCTTCTCTTGTTTTCGTGTTTTGTCTTCCTAAAATAAAAGTTTTTAACTCCTCTGTTTTGTCTGTTTAGTTTGTGTTGCTTGAGGGAAAGCAACGGATAAGTGTGGGGGTATTTAATATGTTCTTAATTGTCTATATTTCAATATGTTATTTACATTGTTATTTGATTTTTTTAATATGTAAAAATACATATTTTAGATTAATACCCTTTATTCTTGTCTTAGGTGCCTTCCTAAAGACAAAACGATGAAAGGAATGAAAATGGTTGAAAACAGAGTGAAAACGACGAAAACGAAGCCGATGGTGTCAACGAAGAAGACCTGCGGCCTGAGTTAGGCCAACCTACTGCTGGCGGTAGGTCCGGGAATCACAAGCAGAACCAAGACAAAACCTTACTGACGATAGTAGGCTACCCCTACCATGGACGGTAGGTCTCGACATCAAAAGAGAAATTTCGCGTAGAACGCTTCTGAGGATGTTATGGCTCGACCTACCACCGGTAGTAGGTCCCTGCTGGAGTAATTATAATTTGATCTTAACTCTGTTTTGCTTTAATTTTTCATATATTTACAGGCAACTCTTCAATTAGGGCTAGGTGCAGTAATTAGAAGTAGTTAGTAAACAATTAGGAATAGATTTAGGTTAGTTAATTTTTCAATATTTATATTCTATTAGTTAGGAAATCATTAGAGTTTCAGTAATTAGTTTTGGAGATTAAGATTTGTATTTTTAATGTCAAGATGTTGGGCTTCAATTGGGCGACTCGAGAGACGAGTTTGGGCGATATTCGGGACTACAATTGCGGCTTCAATCTTCCTTGTAAGCTTTCTTTTCTTTACTTGTTATTGAATTTCAGTTTTATATCATGATTAGTGAGTAATTCTATGTTTAAATGAGGGTTGAACCCTAGTTCTTCATTATAACATTCTTGGTTTAGTATCTTGAATTATATATTTTTTTAATTTAAGTTGTCTTCCAATTGTGCTTTTTGCAATTTAATTGTTGTGAGATTAGACTAATCGCAAGATTGTTTGGAATTTAAAAAAGAAGAACAATATAGGGCAACCAACTGGGGGTTATTGTGGCAATCGACTAGAGATAGGATTTCGCACTTTTAGGTCCTTTAAATCCCCTAATTTTACTGCACTCATGATTTGTTAGGGAGAAAAGAGATTTTCCTCTAAGGATTAGTGAGTATGGTGGTTTTTTCCTAGAGATAGGAATTCTCCGTGTTAGCCCTAAGGGCATTATTACTTGTGTTTTGATTATGATTAACATATGCTTGTGTGAGTATGTTAGCTAACCCTTCATAGAACAAAAGAAGAACATGTGAAGTCTCAAAGTCTCAAGCAAAAGATCTTGTTGATGAGGGCAAAATAGAGAAGAAGAGATCAAGCCATCATTGAAGACATTGAAGTCATTATATTTATGAACTAGGTACTATCTTGTAAAACTCCCTAGTCTTAGTCTTTGATCAATTGATCATACATGAAGCTCTTCTTATGATTTTCTAAAATATAATCTTTTGATAAAATCCAAGTATTCTTGACTGAAGATGTTTTGGAAAGTTTTTCTTCTCTTTAAAATAATTGTCAAGAATGCCTTTGAAACTTGGAAGAAAGTTTTTGTTTAAAAAAAAACTTGGGCTGAGGAAAATCGAAATTCGGCGAGTCCGGTTTTAGAACCCGGTCGTCCGTTTTTTTCCAAAGTAAAAATTCGGCAGTCCGTTTTTTAGAAAATCAAGTCCGAATCTTTCTGTTCAAAAACTCGGTCATCTGGTTTTTAAAACCGGCAGTCCAATTTTTCTATATATCAAAATTCGGCAGTCCGTTTTCCAAGTCCGAATCTTTCTGTTTTAAAAAACCGACAGTCCGTTTTCAGGAACCGGTCGTCCGGTTTTTGCTGTTACTGTACAAATTTTACCGTTGCACAGAATGCTTCTATCATTTCTGAAAAATAACGGCTATTGTCTAAAGGCAATGGTCTTGTGCTTCAAAACTCTATATAAACACTTGATTTTCAGCCATAAAACATACAAGTTTGGGAATTATTCATTGGGAACTTTCAAGACAGTTAAAGAGCTTCAAAAATTCATTTATTGCAAATTATTTTCAAATCCCAAACAAAATCTTCTTGAGCTTCATTATTGATCATCCATCAAAGAAGAAGAAAAGAGGTGCTTGTAGAAGTATTCCATTGAATTGTAATCTTCCTCTTCACAAGCTAAACTGGTAACATTGTTCCTAACTCTTTCTATTGTTTTATTGTGATCAAAGGCTTGTGGAAAACCCTTTTGGGTGATCCTTTGATTAACTAGTTGTATTGTTGTGCTTGAGGTTTTGGTGTAAAACCCTTGAAGGGTGAACCTCATTGTGTAGTTGTGTAACCTTCTTTGAAATTAGTGAATTTGTGAAATCCTTGGGTTGAGTCTCAAGGTAGTGGATGTAACTCTTTGAGAGAGTGAACCACTATAAATTGTTGTGCCTATTCTTTTCTCAATTGCCAACACTATTAGATTGTGTTTTGTGTGGATTCCTATTAAAAAGAGTTTTTAGAAATCTTTCACAAACAAATTAGAGGTTTATCTTTCTAATCACACAAAAGAATTTTTAAATTAGCCAAAAACCTTATTCACCCCCCCCCCCCCTCTAAGGTTTTTCAATTGGTATCAGAGCAGGGCTTCTTAAAAAAAGACTTACACCCTTGAAGCAAAAGATCTTCTTTTTACTATGGCTAATAATTCTAGTTTACCTTATGTAGAAGGCTCTTCTACAAATAGACCTCCTCTCTTTAATGGAACTAACTATACTTTTTGGAAGTCTCGAATTAAAATATATATATGTTCTATTAACTTTGACTTGTGGAGTATTGTAGAGAAAGGTCCTTACATTCCCAAAATAAATGGGGTAGCCATGAAGATTGAAGAATTTGATGAATTCGACTCAAGGAAGATGACTTTAAACTTCTAAGCTATGAATATTCTAAGTTGTGCCTTAGATGCAAGCGAATACAATAGAGTGAGCGGATACGATTCGGCTCATGAAATGTGGAAGTTACTTGAAGTCACTCACGAAGGAACAAATCAAGTAAAAGAATCAAAGTTGGCTATGTTGGTGAGAGACTATGAGTTATTTATGATGAAACAAAATGAGAGCATTAGTGACATGTTCACAAGGTTCACCAACATCACAAATGGCCTAAAGGCATATGGGAAGGAGTACTCAAGAGGGGAAGCAAATAGAAAAATTCTTGATGCACTTCCAAAAGCTTGGCAACCAAAAACGCTAGCTATTGAAGAATCAAAGGATTTGAGACTACTCCCGATTGAAGAACTCATAGGGTCACTTCTTACCTATGAAATGAAAATAAAAAGATTGAATGAAATAGAAGATGAAGAAAAGGGAAGAAAAGGCATTGCACTCAAGGCAAATGAAGATGATCAACCGTACTCATCAAACAATGAAGATGAGGTTGATGATGATGAGGAAATGGCATTAATAATGAGAAAATTCAAAAGATTCTACAAGAAAGGTTTCAACAATAGAGGGAAGAAACCTCCACTCAAGAAAGGAGGTCAAAGCTCATCACTCTTCAAAGCTAGATGTTTTGAATGCAATAGTACCGATCATCTTATAGCCAATTGTCCCAAGGCCCTTGAAAAGGAAAGAGGAGCTTTAGAAGCCAAGCTTGAGGCATTGAAGAAGAAGAAGAAAGGCAAAGGTCTAATTGGAACTTGGGATCAAGACTCAAGTGAAAATGAAGAAGAAGAAAATGCCAACATATGCTTCATGGCACTAGAAAATGAGGTACAATCTTCACTTCCTAACTCTTCTAGTATTCTTGATGATGATTGTGATGTTGATCCTAGCACAATGCTTATTGAAATGTATGATGAGTGCAAAAAGGTTACCAAACGAAACAAAGAGTTGAAAAGCAAAACTCAATTTTTGTTGGATGAAAATTCAAGACTCATTTGTGAAAATAAAGCCATTCTTGAATCCTTGGAAGTCTTGAAGAAAGAAAAAAGAGAGCTCAAATGATGACTTTCAAAAACTTGTTTTAGAAAACAAAAAACCTTTGTGAAAAGATTTCCTTTCTTGAAAAAATGTTTGATTGATTATGATGTCTTAAAGAAAAAGGTGAGTGATCTTACTCTATGTGTTGAAAAAATTCACAAAAGGAAAAGAAAACTTTGAAAAACTTCTTGGCTCTCAAAGATCACCTTTTGATAAAAAATGGTATTGGATATACTTATTCCAATAATTTCTCAAAACAAACACGGTTTGTAAAGGCTTCATCATCTCACTCACACCTTTGTTGCACCTATTGTGAAAAGAGTGGTCATAAAGCCACAAAGTGTTTTATAAAGAAAAAGATTGAAAGAGGAGTGAAAACCATTTGGAAAATCAAAGAAAACCAAACTAACATCCATGGACCCAAAAAGATGTGGGTACCAAAAATCATTTCTACTTCCTCTTTTGTAGGAACACAAATCAAGGCCATCTAAGTGGTACTTGGATAGCGGATGCTCAAGGCACATGACCGGGGATTCATCACTTATGAGCAATCTCAAAGAAACCGAAAGTGGATTTGTAACTTTTGGAGGTAAGAACAAAGGAAAAATCATTGGTATAGGGAACATTGGTAACAATTCTTCCTCTCTTATTAAGGATGTTCTTCTAATTGATGGTCTTAAATTCAAGTTGCTTAGTATCTTGGTACAGCAAGAAACAATCGTGCGTGTCTCTATCAACCGCCGAAGAGGAATACATCGCAGCCGGTTGTTGTTGTGCTCAGGTACTTTGGATGAAACACACTTTAATTGATTTCGGTGTTTCTTTTAAGTGCATACCTATCTTGTGTGATAACACTAGTGCCATAAATATTTCCATAAATCCTGTGCAGCATTGAAAAACAAAACATATTGAAATCAAACATCACTTCATTAGAGATCATGTTGCTAAAGGTGATGTATCTTTAGAGTATATTTGCACTGACGATCAAATTGCCGATATTTTTACAAAACCTCTTTTAGAAGGTCGTTTTTGCTATTTAAGAAAATTACTTGGTATAGGGAGATTTAATGAATAATGTGTGTTGCTTGTATTTGCCTTTTCCGTATTTTCTGACTTGCTGATGTTTCAAAAAATTCGGACTCCTATTTTAAAATTAGGACGTCCGGTTTTAAAACCGGACTCATACTTCTTCTTTAAAAAAATTCTAGAGATATTCGGACTCTCAAACCAGACGCCTACACCAAAAACTCGGACATCCGATTTTTAGAAAATCCTGAAACCGGAAGACCGGTTTTAACAAACGGTCGACCGAATTTCTCAAATTAGGTCGGGACTGCGTTTTAAAAATCAGATTTTCTTTTAACTCCTCACATTCTTCTCCAAACTCTCTCTCACTCTCTCGACCGAAAACACCACCACTCACAAGACCCGTCCGATTTCTTGTTCCGATTTTCAATCTTCTACTTATTTCTCTTCAAATTCATCTCCTGTTACTGCAAAGAATCTATTTTTCTCTCTAATTACTATCTACCAATCTCCAAAACTCTTCATCTCCTCTCCAAACCCTACTCTCGAAATTGCTCAAAAATGGTCAAAACAAAGAATGTCCAAGTTGGTTCAGGGCAAAATCTTGAAGCAGGAGGCACCAATAGAGGAAAAGGGAAAGGGAAAGGAAAAAGAGTACCTGCTAGAACTGGGGCTGCCACTGCTGCTGCTAGGGTTTCTAGAGTTCCAGAAAGGTTTATCTCAGTAAGGGAAGCTGCTAGGTTCGAAGAGTGGACTAGGAATCACCAAAAAATTGCTCCGGGTCATAGGGTGGACTTGGATGATATGCAAGGTATGGAGGTTATTCCTAATCTCTTTGAAATAATTGGTTGGATACCTCTATTGATTGTCAATGAACTGTATTATGTGGACATGATCTATGAATTCTATGCTAATCTCCACAAAGGTAGAATTGAAAAGGTGGATAACATCTCACATCAATGGATAGTGACTAGAATTGGGGGAGAGATATAGCATTTGATGATAGACTACTGAATGTCATTTTGGATACCCCTCAAGATGGTATCAGATTTTACACAAAGAACAAAAAGTGCTATGATCAAAATTTATACAGTGAAAAACGTTTTGCAGAGATTTTCACTAAGGGAGAGATATTGAAAAGGCGTGATGATAGAAATGTTAATAAACTGGATGCATATGGGAGAGTGCTTCATCACATGATATCTAACATCATCATTCCAAATGTTGGGCACAAATCCTCTATCACCAACATGCATGCATTTGTGATGCTAGCCTTGCATGAGAAAAGGAGAATGAATTTTGGCTTTATGGCTATAGAACATATGCTAGCTGCACAATCTTCCCAAATGAAATGCTTGTCGTATGGTTGCTTTATCACTAAAATCCTCCAACACTTTGTGATAAATTTGGTTGGGATGGGTAATCACATTGGACCTGGCAAGATATACACTCAGCAAACCTTCAAAAGAATGGGGTTTGAAAAAGACGAAGCTGGGATATATATCCGAGGTGGACAAGATGTTGATGACAGTGATGAGGAAGATGATGATGACGATCCACATGACATGGATATAGAAGAAGAAGATAGTGATGAAGAAACAGAGGCGGAAATACAAAGAAGAGAAACGAGACAAAAGAAACGACAGGAACGAACAGAGGAAGGCTCATCTTCAGGAAGCATGAGTCAGCTTATGGATATGATCGTCTCTCTCCAAACATCAATGAACACCCGATTTGATGCATTCGACGGTCGCTTTGAGGCTTTGGATGGGAAAATTGATGCCTTGGACCAAAAGATGACCGACACACAAGAACGGGTTAAGAGACTCGAGCAAGGAGGAGGAGATAGAGATGACTGAGATTTTTTCTTATAAACCCTTCTTTCTCCTGTTTTGTCCGAAACTCTTTTCAAACTTCTGTTTTTCATTTTTAATGATATGGTTTTAACTTGCTTATTTCTATTCCAAATTTGCTTTTATGTGGTATTCCTAACTCCTAAATAATCTGTTTGTTGCATTTTTTAGGCTCTTCTTATTATGGACTTCATGATGTTACTTTAATGTTGAAAGTCCTACTACCACCTCTTCTATGATCCCTTGGTACTTCTCTCCTAAAAACTTTTTTGATTTATGACAAAAGGGGGAGAAAATAGTGCATGATGTAAGGGGGAGAAATTTTGTTAATATGGTGATTGTTTATTGATGATGCCTATAAATTGTCTACAATGATTATTGATGCAAGGGGGAGTAATCTTCTTGGTGATTGTTATGCTTTGCACCTTTTTGATATTTTGATGCATCACCATACTTTACTCTTGTTCTTTTGTTCTTCTTGCATATGTGTTTGTCATAATCAAAAAGGGGGAGATTGTTAGCCCTAAGGGCATTATTACTTGTGTTTTGATTATGATTAACATATGCTTGTGTGAGTATGTTAGCTAACCCTTCATAGAACAAAAGAAGAACATGTGAAGTCTCAAAGTCTCAAGCAAAAGATCTTGTTGATGAGGGCAAAATAGAGAAGAA
This sequence comes from Catharanthus roseus, assembly GCA_028651295.1. Taxonomy (NCBI): domain Eukaryota; kingdom Viridiplantae; phylum Streptophyta; class Magnoliopsida; order Gentianales; family Apocynaceae; genus Catharanthus; species Catharanthus roseus. The sequence goes on from JAPQWS010000142.1 coordinate 4,835,550, forward strand.
GAGATCAAGCCATCATTGAAGACATTGAAGGCATTATATTTATGAACTAGGTACTATCTTGTAAAACTCCCTAGTCTTAGTCTTTGATCAATTGATCATACATGAAGCTCTTCTTATGATTTTCTAAAATATAATCTTTTGATAAAATCCAAGTATTCTTGACTGAAGATGTTTTGGAAAGTTTTTCTTCTCTTTAAAATAATTGTCAAGAATGCCTTTGAAACTTGGAAGAAAGTTTTTGTTTAAAAAAAAACTTGGCTGAGGAAAATCAGAAATTCGGCAGTCCGGTTTTAGAACCGGTCGTCCGTTTTTTCCAAAGTAAAAATTCGGCAGTCCGTTTTTCAGAAAATCAAGTCCGAATCTTTCTGTTCAAAAACTCGGTCATCCGGTTTTTAAAACCGGCAGTCCGATTTTTCTATATATCAAAATTCGGCAGTCCGTTTTCCAAGTCCGAATCTTTCTGTTTTAAAAAACCGGCAGTCCGTTTTCAGGAACCGGTCGTCCGGTTTTTTGTTATTCTTGTACAAATTTTACCGTTGCACGGGGAATGCTTCTATCATTTCGAAAAAATAACGGCTATTGTCTAAAAGGCAACGGTCTTGTGCTTCAAAACTCTATATAAACACTTGATTTTCAGCCATAAAACATACAAGTTTGGGAATTATTCATTGAGAACTTTCAAGGCAGGTTAAAGAGCTTCAAAAAATTCATTTATTGCAAATTATTTTCAAATCCCAAACAAAATCTTCTTGAGCTTCATTATTGATCATCCATCAAAGAAGAAGAAAAGAGGTGCTTGTAGAAGTATACCATTGAGTTGTAATCTTCCTCTTCACAAGCTAAATTGGTAACATTGTTCCTAACTCTTTCTATTGTTTTATTGTGATCAAAGGCTTGTGGAAAACCCTTTGGGTGATCCTTTGATTAACTAGTTGTATTGTTGTGCTTGAGGTTTTGGTGTAAAACCCTTGAAGGGTGAACCTCATTGTGTAGTTGTGTAACCTTCTTTGAAATTAGTGAATTTGTGAAATCCTTGGGTTGAGTCTCAAGGTAGTGGATGTAACTCTTTGAGAGAGTGAATCACTATAAATTGTTGTGCCTATTCTTTTGTCAATTGCCAACACTATTAGATTGTGTTTTGTGTGGATTCCTATTAAAAAGAGTTTTTAGAAATCTTTCACAAACAAATTGGAGGTTTGTCTTTCTAATCACACAAAAGAATTTTTAAATTAGCCAAAAACCTTATTCCCCCCCCCCCCCCCCCCCCCTCTAAGGTTTTTCACTCCGATTTATTGTGATGCCCCAACTTAATAATTCAACATCGTTTTCATAAGATTTTTTCCAATTGAATTAGAAACAAGGATCAAGGGGATTCTACCACCCAAACTCTTACTTTATTAATTTTTAAAGCCTTAGTTTTTCATTGATTGTGTACGTAAGTTAATTTAATCATTTTCAGAATTTTGATTATTTCATTTTGAAAAACACATTTTTTCTTAGACTAAACTTTAGAGAAGCGATTAGTACTTAAGCTTTTATCGTTCCTCGAGATTCGACACTCGGGTAGAGCTCATTTAGTACAGTGATTAGTCCACTTGCTTGTTACCTTAGTTTAGTAGTTTATCCCCCGTTTTATATTTCCTACACATCAGATACTTAGCCCATAGAATAAAAATAAGGGGCTTACCCCTTTTGGATTAAAAAAAAAAAAAAAAAAAGAAGGTTTGTCAGTGGACAAAGGGTAGTAGGTCCAAGAATATATTTTGTTCATATATAAAAAAATATAATATCCCTCCCACCCTCCCAATAATAAATGACATTAAGTCACTCACTGCCACTTATAACTCTATTACCGCAGTTGAAAAACAAAGAATAAGGGACTCAACTCTTTCCCATATACTCTTTGAAAAAACTAGCAAGAGGGATAAACGGAAGATACACTACTAGCTACTAAAGGAAGTATGTTGCCCCCAATTAACCTTAGAAAGTCTAGCAAGAAGGGTCTCTGGCTACTATGGAAAGATTTTACCGTTACCGTCCTCGGTCGAACACATACCCTGTGAGTCATATGCTCAGGGATCCCTATCTCATATATCTAACTCGTACCTTTCCAAGTGGGTATCCAATTTTAAATATTGTTAACTTCCTCATTAAATTCTGAATTAAAAGTTTAAAAAATTCAATTAAGATGTAGACAATATAGGAATGCTATCGTATTTACTGCAAGGGTTCGCCCTATGATGTTAGCAATCTGTGGAATCCTATATCAAAAGCTATTGAGAGAAGATATTGGCAACAATATTTGGGAGATTTATAAATGCGATTTCATGGGCGGAGAGACATCAGAAGTTGGCCTTCTCATTGGCGGAACATTGGTGGGACACTACAAATACTTTCCATTTACCCTTTGGTGAGATGACACTAACCCCACTAGACTTTACAACAATAATGACATTCGTGTAGGAGGGAAACTAATTCCATAGAATACTAATATGGGTAGTCAAACTGATTACATTAAGAGTATGTTAAAATGGGAACCAAATCTAGGTCCTGGGGGTAGTGTAAAGTTAAGAACCTTGTTATTAGAATAGAAAATGTTATTGATCAAGATCTGGATCACATAGAAATTGAAAGGCTTGTCAGATGTTTTTTCTTTTACATACTAGGTAGGACTTTGTTCTGCTGGTGAGATAGTTCACTTATGGTGTCTGCCTGCTTTAGAGGACGTAGATAGAGTAAGGGAGTATAGTTGGGGTGGAGCGGTGATGGTTGTACTATAATGGTACATGTGTTATGTGTCTTGATAAAAAAACGAAAGGTATGGGTGGCATTAGTTTCATTTGGAAGGTAATTTAAATTCTAAGTTTTGAAAATTTGCATACATAGCTATCACATGTTTTGAATATAATTCCTTTTATACGTATAGGCATATGAACTTCTCGGCATTAATACATTTCGATTAAAGGACAACAAAGAGCTTAGTTTTCCATGACTTTTCAGATGGAGGTCAAACAACCGGACAGCGAGGTTGTTCCACTCTTCAAATTGCAGATCTATGATTGATACATTGAGAGATGATAAGGTAGGTCTTTATTTATGGTCCTTTATAGGACATATATATTGTTGACATGAAAATGAATTCTATACATTTACTTAGGTATGTTGGAGGCCATAGGAGGGCATAGAATTCCTAGAATAGTATAGTTGGACAATCAAATTAAATTCAACTGAACTTCTACTAGATGGACTAATAGGTTGATTTCTGTTTCTAGGTGAAAGAGTGATGAGATGGATATTGCCGAACAGAGGAGTAAATCAGCCTGTCCCTCCTCCGTTAATGCAATGGAAAAGTTGGATGCAAAAGAAGCAACATCATTACTTGAGGTGCTCCTTGCGAGAACTTTAGTACAATGGTGTACGAGTTCAAGACATACTAAGAGTTTGTGATCAGAATATTCCCGCAGTCCAGTGCACGGTTGATCGGGATATTGAGCAAACCTAGGACATCCCAATCATTTCTGAGTGTGTGCCGATGACTTTAATGGCTGATAACTTAATTAAAGGTATTCCGGCAGGAGGCCGGTCGGCATTCTCCCCACACCATCAACCATGGACCGTATTGTGTGCAAAAACATATGGAAGTACGATTGTAGAGAATATTCCCATAGTCCACTGCCCTGTAGACCTTATTATCCCCCAGGCACAAAGTTTGTAAGATTATTTCCAAATTTCATGTTATCTTCAATTGATCACTGCAATAATAATTGGCTATTTTAAACTTGTTAAGTATTATATATTGAGTTACGTTTCCAGTTATTGGTACGCAGACTTATTTAGGCAAAGCATGGGTGTACGACAGATGATAATTATTACCTATTTCAAGAATTGGATGTCCTATCTTATCTTATCTCAATTAAGAGGGGTCATGGAAAGAACAAGTTCAAATTCACAATCAATTCCTTTTTCAAATCTAGCTGCAGTGCAGCTCACAGAAGACCAGTGAATAAGGTAACTGGGTGCTCATTTCACGTTTTGAGGTTTGTGTGAATTATAGTAGTACTAATTGAAATTAACTTACTTTTATTTTTCATTCTTTATTTAGCCGAATGTGGAAGTTACAATAGTTAGCAGCAGTGAAGTTGACTTGTTTGAATTTGGCTTATTTCTGAGGGAGATTTTCAGAATGGATGTTTAATTAAAAATTGAGATTTCAATTTACATGAGAGGGAGTTTATTGTAACATGAAATTGAGATTTCATTAACAATATTATTTATATATATGAGACATTGTCATTACTAGAACATTTCAATTCACTTTGTCCATTTCCAGTATGTGCCAAAAAAAATTTACTAAAAAGAACATAAATTGAATAGAGTAGTGCTATTATCCTATAATAGCTAAAACAAGGGAGAAAGGTAGCCCGCCTATACTTCTTAAAGCAAGAGGTGCCATATGTACTTTTTGTATATTTTTTCAATATTTTTAGTTTTAACCAATTAATTGGCTAATCTTTAGGCATATATAATTTTCGAAATTAATAAATTAAACCATTGCCTTATTATGCCATTACCAATTTTGTTGCTACTTATAGATTTGAATTAAAAATTCACATCGCATTACATATAGTATTAAAAACAAATTATTGGACCCGAAATTTGAAATTAAATTCTATCAATTTCAGACTTACTAATTTTGTACATGTTACTGTCTCAATTTCCGAAAACAAAAATCCCCAATGGCAATCGAATTACACACAAACACACATTTGGTTCAAGTGGACTTATGTTAAATTAAATTGAACTTGGCTATAATACGGACATTATCACATTCTGGGCACAAAACTTGGGACATCTTATTTCTTAATTGTAATAATGATTTATAATAATTCATTCATTGTTCTAGTTTAGTTTATTTTTTAGTTGTAATTTTGATTGATAATGATTGATTGATTCTTTTAGTTAATAATAATAATAATAATAATAATAATAATAATAATAATAATAATAATAATAATAATAATAATAATAATAATAAAACTCTTACAATGTTAGTAATAAAATATTTTAACAAAAATTTTGCATAAATCTTGAATTCAATCACAAGTTAAAAGTTAATATGCTGCAAATAATAATATTGGTACTATAAATTAATTGAGTCATTCTTTATTGATTTGCATTGATAATTTGAATAAAGCATTTATGAATGTTGAGTAATTGAATTTCACGCAAATGTAAATCGAATATCGATTTGAAGTTGAAATATGATGCACATTAAAATATCAACACTAAATAGTTAATTGCGTCCAGTTTTAAATAATGACACAAAGAACACATATGCCACGATATAAAAATTTATTACACTAATTTGATGCAAGTAATTCGACACTACAAATTAAATGTGTTCAAATTTAACAAATTATCAAAAATGAAAACGGGACAAAACTGCGAAAACGACGAAAACAGAGTCGTCGGCAAACATTCAGCAACCTACCGTGCGAGGTAGGCTGACCTACTGTCACCAGTAGGTGCCGAGGATCAAAGGGGCATTAGCAACAGAGACCTACTGCAGACGGTAGGCCCCGTCCTACCGTCAACGGTAGGGTATGCTGGCAAGGAGTTAACAAACTCAATTTCTTGATTTCTTCTCCAATTTCAACTTGGTTTTCTTGGACTTTTCATCTCTATATAAGGGGTCTTTTGTAGCTATTGATACAAAATTAGACATGTTTTAGATACAATTAGATAGGTAGATATATAATTTAGGATTTAGATTAGATTAGTTAGGTTAGATAAGATTAATTAGGTTAGATTAGTTGAACACTCTTTAAATTCCAGCTTTTATACTTTTAATTAGTTAGTAAAGTTTCAGGATTTATACAATATAAATTCTTAGATTCAAGAATTGAAGACTTTGATTCAAGATTTTTATCTTGGACTTGAAGACTCGAAAGACGAGCTTGGAAGACGCTTGGGATTTCAATTGCGGCTTCAATTTTTAAGCATAATCTTTCTTTTCCTTTTCTTGTTATTGAATTTTATGTTCTATTTCAGTTTTATTATAATGAATAGTGAATAGTTCCTTTTGTTTGGTTTGGGGTTGAACCCTAGTTCTTGATTATGAACTTCTTGGTTTACTTTCTTGATTTAGATGTTTGTTTTAATTTAAGTTGTCTTCCAATTGTATTTGCTTGTAATTTAATTGTCGCGAGATTAGAATATTCACAAGGTTGTTTGGAATTGAAAAAGGAAGAACAATCTAGGGCGACCAATTGGGGTTAATTGTGGCAGTTGACTAGAGATACAATATTGCACTTTTAGGACTTTTAAATCATCTAATTATAATGCACTCATAATTTGTTAGGGATAAAAGAGATTTTCCTTTAAGGGTTAGTGAGTATGATGGCTTTCACCTAGAGATAGTTGATTGCCCGATTTGAGTGATGATCTAACTTAATTAATTCAACATCATTTAATTAAAGTTTTTCCAGTTGAATTTGTAAAAAAGATTAAGGAGATTCCACCATTCCAAACTCTTGTTTTTATAATTCTTTTAAAACCATTTTTGTTTTGCTTTCTTTAATTTCAGTTTTAAGTTTTTATTTTTCAAAGACATCATCTTTTTATTAGACTAAACATTAGAAACAGGATTAGTACTTAAACCTTCGTCCGTCCCTGAGAGATTCAACACTCGGGTTGAAACTCACCTCTGTATTGTTAGGTCTGCTTGCCTTGCATAGTAGTGATTAGGATTCAACCCTATTTTTATTATTTTGATTTTTCACACATCAAGTTTTTGGTCGTTCCGGGAATGACCAGTTTAAGGAATATGTTTTGTTTTAGTGCTTTAGTCATAGTCTTTTACTTTCGTTTTCTCTTTTTTCTCGATCGAATTGATTTTGGTTCTCGCAACATTCCGTTATTTTCAGTTTATATTCTTGAATTGTGCTTTGTGTTCATAGAGCTAATCACATTTTTTTGATTATCGCAGTAGTTTATGCCCCTAAAAACCATTTAATCACGAGCAGATCTGTGGGGTGCTCGTTGCGCCTTTCAGTTTGGAACTGCTGGCACTAGTGCAATAGCACCCATTGTTAAGACGGAAGAAGAACCAAAAGCACTTTCATTCAAAAACTCTCTTTTCAAATCAACACCTCCGTGGTGGCACAACCTGTACTGGAGAGAACAACGGCGGATTATGCTCTACAGTCCATCTTAGGGATGCAGCCGAGTATAGCCAGGCTAAGGGTAGAGTTAAATAACTTTGGGATTAAATCGAATATAATTCAGATATTGCAGAATCATGTTCAATTCGATAGACTTCCTGATAAAGATCCCAACGAGCATATTGGAAGTTTCTTAGAGGTGTTTGACACCTTTAAGATTAACGGAGTATCAGAAGATGCAGTTCAACTCCGTCTTTTCCCGTACTCTCTAAGGGGAAAGGCGAGGTCCTGGCTAAAGTCGTTACCATCGGGGTCCATTGCTTCATGGGACTCACTAGCGGAGAAATTTTTACGAAAATACTTTCCTCCGGGATGGATAGCACAACAAGGAAACGAGATTCTATCGTTTCGACAAATAGACGAAAATGGCCTGTACGAGGCATGGGAACAATGGATGGAGTTGTTTAAAAAGTGTCCCTATCATAGGTTGGATTTGGGTCAAAGCTTTTATAATGGAGTTTTGTTTGGGGCTAGGCAATTGATACACGCCTCAACTGGAGGATCCATAGATCACCAAAACTCCTTAACAAGTATATGATTTGATAGAGCATATTGCGATGAACATTTATGCTTGGGGAGGACAAAGAGCAAAGCTAAAGATGACTGGGCTCCATAACATAGACGTTATATCAGCTACTGAAGCAAGATTGACAGCGGTTATTGAGCAAAAAATAGGAAACTTAGCCGATAAATCAACAAGTAAGAATAACCAAATGGTCATGTTTTGCTATTTTTGTAGTGAGGGGCATTCCAATCAATAGTGCCCAAGTATGGGAGGACAAGTAGAGCAGATAGAGTTTGTGTAGGGGAATTGACAAAATAACCCATACTCAAACACGTACAATCCAGGATGGAGAAACCACCCCAATTTTTCTTGGGAAGGTCAAGGACAACAAGACAAAATTAACCTCTGGGTTTTCAAAATAGAGGTCCTCCACTGCCTTTGCCTTATGAAGCAGGTCCACAAAACCATCCTACACCAAATAAGACAAATTTGGAAGACTTGATGGTAAAATTTATTAATGCAACAGAAAGTAGAATGAACACCATGGAGGTAGCCCAAAGGAATCAAGAGGCCTCCATTAGAAACTTAGAGAAGCAAATTAGGCAATTAGTTAAAATTGTATCTGAAAAAACTACGGGAACTCTTCTAAGTAATACCGAAGTAAACTCGGGAGAGCATGTACATGCTATCTCGATGACCATTGATGAGGAGATTCTAAAGAAAGAAGGGACGATCGTGGAAGAAGAATGTTCAGCCCTCGTAGTTAAGAAGGAAACACTACCTAAAAAGTTCAAAGACACAGGGAGTTTCTCTTTTCCTTGCACTACTCGTAGTATTCAAGTAGATAGGGCTTTAGCAGACTTAGGTGCAAGCATTGATGTTATTTCTTCATCTATGTGTGAGCGTCTAGGTCTAGGTACCACGAAACCTGTTAGAATGTCAATTAATCTAGCAAATATTAGTATTAGATATCCTAAAGGGGTAATTGAGGACGTGTCAGTCAAAGTCAAGGATTTAGTCTTCCCCGTTGACTTTGTAGTTTTTTACATGAAAGAGATGTTGACTTCCCTATTATTTTAAGTTAAGTAGAAAGGGCATTAATAGATATGGAAAAAAGGAAGTTAATATTATGGCTCGAAGAAAACAAGATAGTGTTCAATTTTCTTTACATCCGTCCTCTCCATCCAAAACTAAAGATACTTCATACATTATAACTCATAAAACTAACAAAGTATCTTTAAACATGCAGGAACCCACTAGAGAGAAAAGCAAAGAAAAGCCAAGAAGGAAATGTAAGAAACGGAGACAAATCGCCTATAGTTTAAAGATTGCCAAGATGGAATGGGTATCAGTACGGAAGAAAGAGTTGAAGAATAATCCGGATTTCCGTGACCCAGGAGGTACAAATAGCATTTAAGAAAGGGAAGTATTCTTTAAACTCTTTGTAACTGTAATTGTAAAATTGTACTTTTAAGATTATACTTTTTGTTTTCTACTTTGATTGTTTGTTGATGTTGTGTTACAAGGTCATTTTAGAGAGAAAAAGTGATGGCCTAAAGGCCTATAACAAGATTATTTTAGTTTATAAGGTAGGTGGCTTGAACGGGGATCAAAAGTTGCATAAAACGAAGCGAGTCCGGGGTTTTCAAGGAAAATGGGTCAAGTCGACCCAATTTGGTACCAAATTGCAATTTTTTCTCCACTTCTTTCCCCTCATTCTCTTCTAAATCCCTTGGAAATTTTCTTTCCCTCTTCCTATTCTCTCAAACTCTCTTACCCTCTCCACACCTTTCCAACATTCTCCAAGCACACTCCCCTTCGTCCTTCGTTTTTTTCGGTGACCTCTCCTTCTTTGGGTCAGCAGAACGGCAGCAACTCCTTCATCTCTCTATCCCTTGCTTTGTTTCTTTATTTCCCTTCTTCTCCTCTTACTTATTCTTTTCTTCTAACCCTCCTACCACCCCATTCCTCTTCTCTACACAAATTTCATGCTAAAATCTTCATTTTCTTCCTTCTTCCCTCTTAAGAAACCAACCTGTCCATTCAATTTCTTCTCTCCTTTAACCTTCTCTCTTAATTTCTTTTTCTTGCTGTTTCTTGAAATTTCGGTTCTTATGTTAATTGTTGATATGAACTAACCTTATTTTGTGATATAGTGTTTCCTAACAAAATTTTATAAAAAATAGTCCAAGAAAATTTTCCAACGAACCTCCGGTAGAACTCTGATAGCAATCCGAATGGGGGAGAAAAACGAGCAAATTTCATGGTCACAATTTGTTTACTCAAACATACACAGGCTATTTCTTTAAAACTTTGTGCCTCTTTTTATTTTTAGATTGCTTATGTTTAATTCTTGTTTTTTTGGACTTGTTTTAAGTTTCTAATTTTGTTAAGAGCATTGTGTTTAGTAATTTTTTTAGATTTCATTTTTTAGTTTATGCTACACTTTTGCACCCACAAGCAATGTTAGATCACTATAGCACATACGGGATATGCTAATATTTATTCTTTTGTATGTTTTTTTTTTGTTCTTATATATTTTGGCTGTGTTGGTGCCATTGTGTTGCGTTGTTGTTTTTCTTTCTCTTCCTCTTCTTTTTTGATTTTTATCCCTCTCTATGGCTCCCAAGAAATCTGTTGCTTAATCCTCAAAATCCAAACGAGCTTGTGTTATGGGGACCTCGCCTAACCCTGATATCCTTCCCTATCCAGAGTGTCTTTCTCAGGTGGTCCATGAATGGGTAACCAAAAGGGTATCGCTCAAAATATTGTTGAAAAATTGTTTGATGAGTCAGTCATCGAACATTTTAATCTTGAAAATCTTTTTAGAGGGTTGGGTTGGGTTCCTCTCCTTTTTTTGGCGATTACTATCCTGACCTTGTTCGAGAATTTTATGCCAATATGATGCACAAAACGAACAAGGATATTCAAACAATCATTTCTCCTGTCAAAGGGGTTAGGATCATTCTCGATAGGGAATGGCTTCCATTCTTGGGATTCCAAACAACGAGAATCCATTCACTGTGGATTGCAATAGAAAATCTATCGACGAGGACTCGGATTAGAATTTTAATACGGTATGTAGTCGTTTTGAAATCCGGCCACGGGTAATGGATCATCGCTGAATCATCCACAGGGGAGATTTCCTGAATCTTCGTCATCGTGCTCTTGCTTATTTCTTTGGGCACATGCTTGTTCAAAAGGGGGCAGGCTTAGTGAAGTTCGTATTATTGATATTTATTTGTTAGAAAAACTTCACAACCGCTAACTCCTGTCCTTCTCTTCCTTGATAATCCAAACAATGCACAATACTGGGTGTGACACCACCAAAAAGGGTGTTTTTTGTTATCCTTTAATTTTATCTAGAATTTTTGCTGCTTGTCATGTCAATTTTACAAAAAAATGAGTATTATCAACAGCACAACAACAGGTTATTATATTCATAACTTTTAATAGTTGTAGTTACTCATGGGACGAGGAGAATCAAAGTGTGGATCCCACCATCCAAAAAATATAGGATGTGGGATCGCAACCCGACTGGTTTTCGCTCAATTAAGGAAACTACCTAAACCGGCCTGGAGTTGTCTTCCTCGCAACCAGTTGAAGATGATGATGAGGCCGATGAGTCCTACAACCCCTCAGATGATGAGGAGGATGAGGCCGATGCCCATAACAGGGTCTCGATGGTTGGATTCCAAACCGAGATGCAGACTGCTTTTAGCAACTCTGGATCACTCAAGAGATCCACGGGATGCAGTTGATGGAAATGGTAGAGTCCACTCGCTGCTATGTGGATGAGGTCGCACATCATAAGGCATCAATAGATTGCCAAGAAGTAATGTTGGCCTGATTATGCCAAATGCATGCCTGATCAAGGCAGTAGTGGAGGAGGCGGCATGGACTTTGCTCCACAATAGGGAGTTTTTCTTTCTTTGGTTTTATTTTCTATTCTTTTGTTTTGTATCTTGTCCTTTTAGATTTCTTGTTTTCATTTTTGTGTTTTGTTTTTGCATGGGGATGACTTCATGATATATTTTATCACTTTATATCTGCGGGATTGCTTCCCATGTATATGTTTGTTTTTGTTTTTCTTTTAGTCTAACCCACACATTGAGGACAATGTGATTTTATGTGTGTGTGTGTTGGGGGGGAGGGGGGGGGGGAGGAAGGGGTATTTTCGTTCCTTTAAGTTTTTTCTGTTAGTCTCTTTTTCATTTTTCATTCTTTCAAGTTTTTTTCCATTAGTCTCTTTTATTCTTTTTCTTTATTAAAGTTTTTTTTGTTAGTCTCTTATTCAAAAAAATCAGAAAATTTAAAAATTTCAGAAATATTTTTATTTCCGTTCTTTTTTACTTTCTTATTTAAAAGTCCAAAAATATTTTATTTTATCACTTTTAGTAGAGTATTAAATTGTAAAATTCCTCAGTTTTCGAAAAAGGCATACTACTTAATTACTCTAATAACCATATTACTAAATTTCTTACATGATCAATGGTTTTTAGACACTTGTGAATGTTGTTGAGTAATAAAAGTTTAGGAATTTTGGGTTATTAGCATTATAATAATAATTTTTTAGCTTTACCTACAATTCCATGATTTTTCTCTCTTTAAAACTATAGAAGTTTAGTCTAGGATGGTCCCGAAGATGATGGTCTTAGGCTGTCTTGGAAACCATTGTGTCTTTCTTATCGTATATTCTTTATAAAATCAATTCCTAGTTCCCTTTTGTGCCTTCATGACAAGGGTTATACTCTCTTCTTTTCTTTGTTCTTTTAACCTCACTATATAAAACCTCAATTTGTGGAGCAAATGGTTAGTATAGACTTTTGGCCATTTTGAGCAAACCTCAATTCATGAAGCTATTGCTTAGTATAGACTTTTGGCCCTTTTAAATGAAAGAAATGAATAAGTGTGGGGATAAAAGGGGTGAAGAAAAATCCTATCTTATAAAGAGAAAGGGTATTTTGGGTATTTTCATATGTTCAGTACTTTTGGCTAGAAAAAAGAGAAAGAAAGAAAAAATAGTGATGCTTGAAACTAGAAAAAAAAAAAGAAAAAAAAAAGAGAAAAAGCCAAAAAAAATTTAAAAGAATAGTAGAAAACGCAGAAAAAAATATGTGCCTTTATTTTATAGAAAAATCCTGAGAAAAATTCAAGCATCTCTCTCTTATTTTTGGCTAGTCTGGAAAGAATTCTTGAGAAAATAAGTTGTTAGATGGGATTGTTATCAAAAGAAGAATGAATTAAGTTGTACTAAGATGAGTGAGAAAAGTGAAAACAACGGCTGAAAGTGCTTTTTTTATTTATTTCGTTATCTTATCCTTTCAGTTGTGTTAGCTCTTTCTCGTTTGTTTTTGTCTCCTTTTACTTATATCCCTATCCTAATATTACAAGCCAAAAAGTCATACCTAATCTTGGAACGACCTAAAGTAGACCTTAGAGTGGATGAATGATAGAAAAAGTATGAATTGTGTGCATTGTCTTTGAAAATATTTCCTTATGCTAATCACTTAACATTGTTCTTTTTTTTGTGAAAAATGGCATGAGCAAATCACAATTACACACCTTTTATCGGTAATGATTTTTAGTAACTTGTGATGGACTTAGTGATTTGTCTTTTGTCTTGCTTTGGATTACTTTTGAGTTGGGCTGTGAAAAACTCTATTGAAATGGTTTTATCTTTTAATTTTCTTAGTCTTTGTGTGTGTGTGTGTGTGTTTTTTTTTTTTTTTTGATGAGTTTGTTTTTATTATTCTGAGCTACCAATGCCTGTAATCGTTTTTAGAATTTTAACTGTTTATATTTTAGCTTATGTCCTTTTCATATTTTCTTTCTATAACAAAAGTTTTTAATTCCTTCATTTTGCCTGTTTAGTTTGTGTTGCTTGAAGGCAAGCAATGGATAAGTGTAGAGGTATTTGACAAGTGCATATTTGTTTATTTTTTCTATATGTTAATTTAATTGTTTTCGGTGTTTTTAATATGTAAAAGTATATATTTTCGCTAAATATCTCTTGTTCCTGTCTTAGGTGCCCTCTAGAAGGGAAAACAATGAAAGGAAACAAAAACGGGACGAAAACAGAGCGAAAACAACGAAAACAGAGCCGTCGGCAAAAATTCAGCAACCTATCGCCCGAGGTGGGCTGACCTACCATTGCCAATAGGTACCAAGGATCAAAGGGGTATTGGCAACAGAGACCTACCGCGGACGGAAGGCCTCGCCCTATCGTCGGTGGTAGGGTATGCTGGCAAGAAATGGTTAACAAACTCGATTTTCGTGATTTCTTCTCCAATTTCACTACGGTTTTCTTGTATTTTCGCCTCTATATTTGGGGTCTTTTTGCAACTATTGTATACATAATTAGACATTTTTTAGATAAAATTATATAAGTAGATATATAATTTAGGATTTAGATTAGATTAGTTAGGTAAGATTAGATTAATTAGGTTAGATTAGTTAAACACTCTTTAAATTCCAGCTTTTATACTTTTAATTAGTTACTAAAGTTTCAAGATTTCTGCAATTTAGTTTTTTGGATTCAAGAATGAAAGACTTTGATTCAAGATTTCGATCTTCGACTTGGCGAAATGAAAGACGAGCTTGGAAGATGTTTGAGATCTTATTTGCGGCTTCGACTTTTAATCCTAAGCTTTCTTTTTAGTTATTGAATTTTCTGTTCTATTTCAGTTTTATTATATTGAATAGTGAGTAGTTCTTTTTGTTTAGTTTGGGGTTGAACCCTAGTTCTTGATTATGAAGTTCTTGGTTTAATTTCTTGATTTTGATGTTTGTTTTAATTTAAGTTGTCTTCCAATTCCATTTGTTTGTAATTTAATTATTACAAGATTAGATTATTCACAAGGTTGTTGTAATTAAAAAAGGAAGAACAATCTAAGGCAACCATTTGGGGGTTAATTGGGGCGATTGACTAGAGATATGCTATTGCACTTTTAGGTCTTTTAAATGACTTAATTATAATGCACTCATAATTTGTTAGGAAGAAAAGAGATTTCTCTAAGGATTAGTAAGTAGGGTGGCTTTTTCACCTAAAGATAGGGATTGCCTGATTTGAGTGATGACCCAACTTAATTAATTCCACATCATTTTCTTTAAAGTTTTTCCAATTGAATTAGTAACAAGGATTATGGGGATTCCACCATTCCAAACTCTTGTTTTTAGAATTTTTTAAAACCATTTTTGTTATTTACTTTCTTTAATTTCAGTTTTAAGTTTTTATTTTTCAACGGCATCACTTCTTAGTAGTCTAAACATTAGAAACATGATTAGTACTTGAACCTTCGTCCGTCCTAAGAGATTCGACACTCGGGTTGAAACTCACCTCTGCATTGTTAGGTCTGCTTGCCTTGCATTGTAGTGATTAGGATTCCACCCCGTTTTTATTACATTAATGTAATAGTACAATGATCTATTTCACTTAGATCGAGTAAAATGTAATAAGTAGAGGAATAACATAAGTATTCTCGATGACATTGAGAGGGTGTCATATGAAGTAAGTCAATCACGAATATGTTACGATGTGAAATTATAATGATCTATTTCACTTAGATTGAGTAAAACGTAATAAGTGAAGAACGTAAATATGCTCGATGACATTGATATGGTGTCATGTCAAGTAAGTCAATCACAAATATGTTACAATGTAAAAATATCATGATCTCTTTCACTTAGAGTAATGTTTAATATGTGGCTTATCTTGTCATGTTATTAAGTCAAGTTTATCGCACGAAGTAAAAGGATATTATCGAGTTTTTCCCTATCATCATTTATTTCACTTACATAGAGTAGCATGTAAACGTAAATGTGAAAAATGATTGTATGCTCGGTACCATTGTATGCTTGTAGTGTCATTTCAATTAATATGATTATCGATTTCATTATCATTGTGTCATGTAAATGGTTTTAATAACTAAAACACTATTTAATTATTTTTCGTAATTCACAATTGACAGTGCGTATTTACTAATTATATTCAGGCCACCTTTGATTGACCGGGAAAGTGGGTCAGGAAAAGTCACTCTTCCTGTTTTAAATTCCTATATTTTGCTTAATTTTTGTGTAATAGGAAAGCAATATAGTTCCTAGGATAGGGAAAATAAGTGCACAATCTTGGGAAAGAGAATCCATGTTTTGACGTGGTATTGTGATTTCTTTCCCAAGAATTTTAAATAAAAATTTAGTAAAATATACCTTCTAAATAATAAAGTGCATGTTTATCAATTTCTTATCATCTTATTTTTATCCTCATAACTCTTTAAATATTTTTTTTCCTAATCCCAACAAAATAATATAGATAGAAAAAATAAAATATATGGTCGAATATTAATTTTTGTATTAGTAATTCTCTCTCTCTCTCTCTCTCTCTCTCTCTCTCTCTCTCTCTCTCTCTCATATGCACATGTGTTTGAGGAGGTTTTTTTAGAAATAATTTATTATTATATTTGAAAGGGTATCAAATTAATGAATAACAAACTTTTCATTACTTTTCTTAATATTATTTTGAAACTTCCAAACATAAAAATGTAATTTATTAGAAATCATATTACTAGTATTTATTTTCCTAAGAATTAGATTCCTAATATCACTTTACTTTTATTCTGATATGAGTTTATTTATAAGTTTCAAGAAGGACCACTATTTGAAAACCTGGGCCCTGAATAGGCTTGGCAAGGTCAAATGGGCCAGTCTTTAAAAATCTATACGGGCTACAAAAATAGGCTACCATACTAATTGGGTCAATTCAATGGGATTTAGAACATGAAAAGGGCTGGCCAACTGAAATCGGCCATTCTTTAAAACCAAATGTGCTACAAGAATGGGCCACTAAAACTTTTTACAGTTGACCCATTTCATTGGGGTTTAATAACTTGATATGCAGAGGTTTTTAAATGAATTCCTCCCTAATCCTACAATCTAGCAAGATCAACCCAGCCCAAAAGATCAAACCATGAACATCAATCCAGTTATACAAAAATTAACTTCAAACAATTAATTGACAAATATTTCCACTCTAAATTAACTAAATAACCTAATACATTCAGTAAGTATTGGGTTAATACTTTTAGTCTCTCTAATTTTATTCAAATTCAAATTCTTGAATAACGTCTAATGAAAAAGAAATATATATATATAGTAAATGAAATATATATATATATATATCTGTCTCTCGCGTAAAGAAAAAAAAAACCTTAGCTATTAAGAAATTACTGCCACCTTAGCCACCCGTCACCCCCTCACCATTTCTTTTTTTTTCTTTTCCTTTCTTTTCTTCCTCCAAACCGCCATCATATATATATATATATGTCATGAGTCTTCTTTTTTTCCCTTAGCTTTTCAGCACCTATATATAAAATATATTAAGAGTCATTTTTTTTCCTTTAAGCTTGTGAGCAGCCATTTTTTAGGTTAGTTTTCTTTTTTCTTTTTTTTTTTTAATTTGCTTGTTAGTTATATTCTATAGTATAAGCTAATATATATAGTTTAGGTTGATTTATTTTAGGATTTAAATAGTTTAAATGGATTTTAGTATATAGTTAATTTTGAGATTAATTTCTAGGATTTATATTTTAAGTAATTTAAGCGCTTCAAGTAAGTATTCAAATTAAAGATTTTTGAGATTATAAGATTTTTGAGATTATAAGATTTTGGATCTGCTTTAGGGACAATATATATAGATAAATATACACCCTAAGTTCATTTTGTAGGCTCTCGATATTATTTAGGAACTAGGGCTATTTGATTGGTACCCATGTATTAAGTATTTTGTATTATTATTTTGTACGATCTTAGCTCTCCAAAATACCACTAAGTGTCAAAAACATTATACTCCACCATATCAGATCCAAACTCTATTTTCATAACGTCCTAAATTTTAAAGTCACGCTAGGTACTTACTCGGTAAGACATTATATTCTACCTTCCCTAAAAGAAATTTCATCCTCGAAATTTAATCGTCATATACCTATGAGTTCAGGATACCTCTCCTTTAGGTATTCCTCAGTCTCCCTGGCTGCCTCCATACAACTTTACACATTGGAATATATCCCTCGTGTAACCCTTTTTTTTCGCTTTGCTTCACAATTTCAGTCATTTTTTTTTTTTTGGTTACATCCTTACATCCTACAAAACGAAATTTATCGTTACATTTTATAAAACAAAACAAAAGGACAAATTATATTATAAAAACGAACTTATTTACGACAGATGATATGGAAACAGTTTGCACTACAGTCTCTCTCTTCTTTCCCCTTTTCCGATTCACCAACTTTTCATGTGGACTTATCAATTGTTTACTCGGGGCTCTCTCAATCATTCCCCTCGTCCTCTATTTCTATTTATATGTTTCCACTTCAGTAACTACTGCTTGTTTACTATAACTTTCATGTGCAGAAGGTACTCCTGCATTCCATCTCCATTAAACGCCCCACTAGACTCATTGGACTACTTTTCAAAAGTCGTCTTAGTATCATGCAAAAGGCCTTTCAAATTTACCAGATTAAGGGGATCATCATCTTCCCCACCTATTTCTCCTTCGAAAAGTTTATCATTCCCATCACTAAAGCCATCCTTGTCTATATTCATGCCATTGTACTCATTATCAGTTCCTACATACTCCTCATTCGGGGTATCCTTATCCTCCTAATTTTCAATTTTCCATTCTTCCATGTTATTACTGCAACTCCAACTCATCATTCACATCTCCTCCAAGTTGCTTATCCTCTTTATTCCACTTTGTACTATTCCCCGAACCGAATCTGTCTTCATTTTCACATCGAATATATGAATTTTTTTGCCTTCTTCCCTCTTCCTCTCTAATATCCCTAAGTTTATCTTCCTGGCCTTTCTTCAACATTTTCATCATGTCCATTACCACCTTCATTACACTTTTATTAGCCGCTTCCACACTCTTGCCAATACATGCAACTTCTTGAACACCCTCCAACCCTTCTCTTAATTGTTTCATATTTTGGTCTAACAAATCAAGCCTCCTATGAACTCCCTCTAAATGAACATCCACACCTAACTCTTCTACGTCATCACCCTAAAAAAGTCCAATGCCTCGTAAAGCTGTTGCCCGACTTAATACTCTATTTTTATCCTAATTCAAAACTCTTGTCAAATTTCTAGATTTTTCCATGAACATTCTCTCTCCAATAGGATAGAATGCTCCATGTATAATATTTGCATAGTTTAAACACATATATCATCAATCGAGAAACTAACAAATGTACATATCAATTACAATACTACAAAAACAAACCCTAAATGTTTTAAAATATTAAAAAGCATATAATAAAATGGATTTTGCTTTATTACCGCAAGCACATACAGACACCCAATCATTTATGCCTTGTTCTCTCTGTTCTGCTTCCTCACACTAATTACAATAGAATCAAGAACAAACTTTGGCCAATTCAGCTCTCTATTTTGCTCTATACTGGACAATAGTGTCAGAACACATCTTCTTATTGAAGATTCGGCTAGGGTAACAAAAACTTCCCCATGATAAATAACAAATATTTCATGATGAACTCTTTCTCGTAACTATCCATTGTAATCAATTTTTTCCTTATCTTCGGTAACGTAATCATGCCATGTTCAATCTCAAGACCGAGCTCCCTCTCCAATTGTCACAATTTCTCTTCACTAGAGCTTTAATTATGTCCATTGTACCTGACTTTATCCCCAGTACGTTTTCCATGTCCTTCTCATCTGCAAACACAATTTTCCCGTGTACATTCAAACATCGTCGTTCACCATCAAAATTGTTAACAACCCATGACATGATGTCCTTAGGCATTTCAAAAGGGCTAATCTTAACGAACTCCCCAAACCCCAACTCTTTAACCACCTTCACTTGTTCATCATTCAATGACCGAGGTATCTCTTATATGGTCGTAATCGTGCAGCGATTGTCATATAGAGCCTACAAATTGAATCCTCAAAAAATTCATTCTTATGGATAGTAAAGCTAAACAAATCATAGGCAACCCAGTCCAAGATTTAAGAATAGAATTTAGCAATTTATTTTTACAATTAAACAACTACTACTATTTCAATTTCTTCTCTAAGGTCATATTAGCCGCTGTGCATGAATGTATACAATCACTCTTTATTAAATCCTTTCAATTCAAATTTCCTACGAGGTGAATAGGCATTTTGTACTTAGATATTCTTACTTTTGAAATTTATAAGAGGGACATGATTGGTTATTGATTCTTATTTTTTAGTTTTCAAATCATGAATAATAGTTTGGTACAGGTAGAAATACAAAGCATGACGTGTCAAAAGAGATTGATTGAAGTGTTGATGTTTTCTTTTCCTTGAAGAAGCTGAGGTTAGTTGAGACCTTATGAGGGCTATGAATCATTTTAAGTGGTTTAGGATTTAAGAACATAAAGATTTAGAAATGTAGTTTCCTTATGAAGTTTAACAATTAGCAATTTTCTTGTTACCTTTATTCAGAATATAAAGATTTATGTTGTATGTCAACTCTGAATCTGTTCAAAAGAACCTATGGAAATGAAGAAAATTTAAGTTCAAATTTACTAACTGGAGCATGCATATATATACCATTCATCTAGTATAGTTGATACTTTCTCTGTGATATTCCATAGACACTTGTAAAGAGATCCTGGTAATCCATGAAACTGAAAATATCATAAGTGAAGAAGGTGATCGAGTATTATAATCTTGGAGACTGTAAATATTCTTAGTTTTATAGAGCTTGGTAAATTTCGTGAATCTTTCCCTCATAGATGATTTATTTCTTTTTCTTTGGCTACCAGTTTACTTTTTACAAGTCTGGGATTGGAGAATAATATTTTTTTTGGTTACTCAAGATATGATTCATGTAAATTAGAATAATGACTCTATCATTAACTTCTTCATTTAAGAGCTTTGGTGGTATCAATATTAGCTTTTCCAATTGTACTAGCAATGAAATTTTTACAGTTGCCAAAGGTGTATATCCTTTATGCAGGTTGGTCCTTTACAAAATTGAATATGTCTGCTTCACGTAGGATACAAGATACTGTTGTGAAATTTTTATGCCAAGAGTTTTAGCTTGTCGTATTTGCTGGATCTACCACGCCATCATTTTAGAAAGATTTTAAATAGCACTTCTTGGGATCCTGAAATGCAAAATTGTCTGTTTTCTAAGATGAGTAGTTTTAGTATGGTAGCTTAGTAGCTTATAATCATTACATAAGTTACATACCAACCCATGAAAATAGACATGTACTATAAAAGCAAAATCACTAAAAAAAATGAACTCCCACCAGGTAGTGAGTAGGCATCTCAATGTTTGTTCGTACCTATTTCTAATGATGTTTGTTATTTCTCAACTCTTTAAACAACATTTGCCCTTACTTTGAATTGCCCTGTACTATCTGAAAATCATAATTTATCCAATGTAAATAATAAAATCTTAACAATTTCAATGGTATTGTTGCAAAATTGAGAACCTAATATCCACATAGCAGAGAAAGTTAAAGAAAAGCAAAGAAGCCCCTTTCTAGCCATATTCTTGCTGACATCAATTTTTACAATTAAAAAACTACTAATATGAAGTCTTTCAATAGTTCAATCTATGAATACCTTAATTTTGAATTCTAACTTAAATGTAACCAACTCAATACTTCTAATCCTACCACAGTCTATGTATCATCTATTGAATTCATCTTATGCACATTCATCAGTTCCTAACCATTACCATATTTAGCAGATCGCTCACATTAATTTCACAACTTCGATTTGGAAAGTAACCCTAACCATTTCCAAAAATTTCATCTTACCAAAATTGGAAAATCAATGGTGATTTCAAATTATTAAAAATTACACCAAAACAAGAGCAGAATTAAGGGAACCTTACCACAAGTGCCCCATTATTCTTCACATACCCTTTAACCTTTGCTTGTTGTGTTTTAGACCCCTTCCGCTATATATTCCCTATCTTTGATCACTTTGATGATGCATTTATTGTGGAATGCTCATGCTCAAGATTTACATCCTCAGATCCTTTGCTGACATCCTCTTCCACTACCTTTTTCTTATTGCATAAATCATCTGCCGGCTTTCTGATAGATTCTTCTTCCTCATTGTCCTCAATCATTTCTACCTTTCTTCCCCTTTCCTTAACCAAGCAAACAAAAAAAAAAAAAACCCTTGCACAAACTTCCTCCATCAATATCATGTCACCGGAACCCTTGGTTCTACGTTTGTGAGAATTGGGAAAGGTTTCATGATACTAAGTAATAAAAAGAGAAGTACTACCCCGTTCCCCCTACCTTTTTTCTTTTTTGCTGTGACCCTATTTCCTTATCCTTAACTTTTAACTCTTTTTCTTTTTTTTTTTTTTTCAAATAACCCCTCATCTGGTCACCTTCATTCCCCAAAATTTCCACTCTTTTGTTGCCTTTTACAGCCTCTTCATCTAACGGCTCAGATTTGAAGCATTTAAATCCAACGGCTAAAATAAGAGCTTTGTGGATCACAGGAATACCACTACTTCTGCACTATAGTCGCTTCCTTCCATAAAATATAAAGGTTTACATCTAATAGGATTCTCTTTGGGCACACTTCCCAATAGTATAATCGAAATAATTAATATTGATAAAATTGGTTCAAAAGCCAGCACATACTTGTTAAAGAATTAAAAATTTTGTGTTATCTTTTATCAATAATAACATTATACTTTTTCTGTTTTTTTTACTTGTCACATTTTGAATATTACACTATTTAAAAAAGTACGGAATTTTAGATGTTTTTTTCTTGTGTAGACTAGAATGTCATTCATAGTTTTCTCTCTCCTCATTATTCTTTCTACTAATTTTCATGTTAGAAGAATAAAAAAGGGTTGGAATTTTTTTTATTAATTGAAAGATATTATAGAAAAATTCTCATTGAATATTTCCTTGGATTCACACCGTGAAAAGTAAAAAAAACAAAAGAATTCCAACAAAAACATATATCACATCATCGTATATATACCCGATTCAATAAACACGCAAAATTAAAGACATAATATAGACGCCACAAGTCTTGCAAAAAAGATTACCGTAGCAAATAAATATACATATATGAGACAATAATATTTTTTACAAAGGATTCACCAAGGTACATTTCTCAAATTATTGAAGTTTTATCACTTGGCCTTTTGAAGAGCTTTAATTGATCCTGAAGATATGGTAACTGAATCGTACCTTTGAAACATATTAGCCACAAAGAGTGAAGCAGTAAGAGTCACAATATCTTTACCAGCACATTGTTTGTTGGACTCACTGGGCATGCCTGTGTGTGGTCCATTTGACCAATAAAGATAATTCAACATTTCTTTACCTTTCTCTTTGGTAAATCTTTCTAAAACAAAGTTTTCAGCATCATCAAACACCTTAGAATCCCTCATCACAATTGGTTGATATCCATAAAGAAGTTCACCTTTCTTGATCTCAAATACTGAATCATGTGACATCAATTTAAAATCTTTTCTTGCTCTAGCAAATTGTGACGGAACTGGCGGATTAAGTCTAAGAGTTTCATAAACAAATGATTGTACCATTTCCAATTCTTTCACACTCTCAAAATTGAGATTTTTTTTGTCTTTTCCAATTTTTTCTCTCACTTCTTTTCTTAATTCCTCTTGTAAATTTGCATTGTCTCCAAGATTGCTCAAAAGGGAATTGAAGAAAAGAGCAAATCCACCAAATGCGTTGAATCCAAGAATGAATAGAAGATTATGAACTGTTTCTTCTTCAGTAAGATTAAACTCATTTTGACCTCTTTGAACTGTTTCTTTCCCCTCTTTTTTCACAAATTCCACAAGCTTATTATAGTCACTTTGGACAAGCCAAAAAGGGTAGGCAAAGGAATGCAAAAACAATTCTTCAAAGGGTTGTATGATGCCAATATTGATAGTGGGGATGAGTTGAAGGCCGAGCCATTTAGCAAGGATGATGAAGCCGGAATCTGCAATTTCTGGTGAGGTAGAAATATCGGCTCCGACAATGCAACGAGTAAGGAAGCTGAAGAGGAATTTTCCCAAAGGGACAAAATAGGAAGATGCACTAGATTTGGAAACGTCCAATTCGAGGGTTTCCCACATTGTGTCTAGCTTTTCTATCATTGTTTTCACCCATATTCTTGAACTTTTTTTTAGGATATCCATTGCAAAATTCTTGATCTGTTCATATAACCAATGGTCAGGATTATCTTCCTGTATGATGAACAACTGGATTATCTAATACAACTTATAATATATTTTTTTTATAACAATCCCACTATAATCATATAAGATCCTTGTAACATTTTATATACCACTTTCCTTTTATAATATATATTTTCTATTCAAAACTTATGTTTTTTCTTTTAAAGTTTATATTTTATTTAATAGATTTTATAAACAAATATACTAAATTAGTAAGTGATATAGGGAGTGGTACACAAAATGGTATAAACGATCCGAGCTGACTTATAAGACTTTTAATAATAAATTTATAAAATATAATTCTATTTATTTATTTCTTTTAAGGGAAAAAGTTTTATTAATAAATCTATAGAAGATAAACCTACATGCTAAAAGATGCATAAAGATATATTCCGGATCCTTGGTGATATAATCACATACCGTAAATCTATCATATCTAATACATTCTAATACACGTTTTTTTATCTTTTCTTTTCTTTCTTTCTTTTTTTTTTTTTTTCTCTAATATACTTTTTAATACACATAATTTTTTTCCTTAGAATTTATCTTTTAAAATTTTGAATTTATCTTTTATTCTACCTAATTTATTAAATAATAGAACTACTAAAAAAGTATTTCAATATTTTAGGAAACTAGTTTCCTAGTTATGTCAGAAGTTTGTATTGGCATAGTTTGGATAAGTATTACCAAAGTTCTATTTGTTTAAGGAGTTCTATCTCCATATCTTTCCAAGATATCTTAGAAGAGTTGAAAAGTACTTAGAAGGCTTGAAAATAAATTATAAATCTTGGAAATAATATTGGAAGAGTTGCGAGTGAACTAAAGATGTGCTGACGTAATTGATCTCAAGTAGGAGACCTTCTTCAACAAGGTTTCTATATGCTTATTTATATGAGCATCACTCAAATGTTTTTCTACACCAAAATTAAGACAATATATTCATATTAGGAAAAGAGAGATGTCTGGGAATTTTCATGAGAAAATCCTGAAGCATCAATAGTGTCAAGTCATTCGAGTTATGACTGTTGATGTCAAATCCAACAACTTGTTATTTATTTCATATCTTTGTGATAGTGGTTGGGATTGGGTGTATTTATTTACCAAGCACTTGTATTAGTTTGTGGGGTTTTAGACCGAATGCGTCTAGTTTAACATGCAACATAATTGTTCCAGTAAGCATGTGTTGATTGTTATGGTTGTAGCTAATCACTAGATAGGATTGTACAACTGTTCCTTTGTAATTTTTCCTCATATAATAGATTCAGTCAGTGACAATGACCCACTAGAGGTAGGCATTGTTGGCAGAACTACGTGAACAGTTATTTGTGTCATTGTGTTAACTCATTTCTTTTACATTGTGTTAAATTATCCTCATCACTTAATATAACACAAATCAAAACTTGAAGTTTCACTTGATTTGAATATTTCGTTTTTAAGTCTAACACACTAGTTTCAACCTTACAAGTGTTATCAGAGCCTGGTCATCTTAGAAGGTTTATCAGTTTTCAGCAAGGTGAGATCTTGTTGAAAAGGTTGACAAATGACTTAACATGTGTCCAATCTAAAAAGGAGACCACAATAACGACATGTTTGAAAGGTTTAAATGAATTTGGATATTCAAGAAAGATGTCAAAAGCTTTGCAGTTCATCTATCATTAAAGACAAGTACACTGTGTCGGAGACATCTAGACAGTCGTTATTCATTGCATTTCAAGGTAAAAAATTACCTTAAATATTACAAGGTAAAAAATTAAAAAGTTCTCTCTCTCTCTCTCTCTCTCTCTCTCTCTCTCTCTCTCTCTCTCTCTCTCTCTCTTAATTCATGATTAGTGAAAAATATTTAAATTTGATCTTAAAATAGTTTTCTTGTTTTTTTAAAGAAAACTATTTTAAGATCATATTTAAATATTTTCACTAATCGCGAATTAAAAATAATTATTATGTTATAAGAATAAAAGGGTGAAAAAGAATTAAACGAAATCATGAATTAAGTATTTAAATATTAACGTATAAAGTTTATTTACTGAATTGATATTTTTAAAATTTGTAGATGTTTTTGAAATTAACCCATTCATAGTTGTCCTAATATTAAAAATTGAAAGGAACTTAATTGTTAAATTAAAAGTTCAAGTATCTAATTGACACAACCTCTTAACCTTAGCTTCTTTTTGGACTTAAACCTAACAAAATTATGAATAACTATGTGTAGTTGACTTTCTTTGTCTTTAGCAATTAAAAGGGAAAATAGCTTATCTAATCCCAAAAGTTAGTGTTAGCTTTAAATGTGAGAATTTTAATTTTAATTAACTGACTAACACTTAAATCATATTTTAAGATCACAACTTTAGGTTCTTTTTGGACTTAAAAAATAATGAATAACTATGTGTATTTGACTTTCTTTGTTTTTAGCAATTAAAAGGGAAAATAGCTTATCTAGTCCCAAAAGTTAGTGTTAGCCTTAAATGTGAGAATTTCAATTTTAATTAACTGACCAACACTTAAATCATATTTTAAGGAAAACTATTTTAAGATCATATTTAAATATTTTCACTAATCACGAATTAAAAATAATTATTATGTTATAAGAATAAAAGGGTATTACAAATAATTCGTATAACTATTAAAAAGAATTAAACGAAATCATGAATTAAGTATTTAAATATTAACGTATAAAGTTTATTTACTGAATTGATATTTTTAAAATTTGTAGATGTTTTTGAAATTAACCCATTCATAGTTGTCCTAATATTAAAAATTGAAAGGAACTTAATTGTTAAATTAAAAGTTCAGGTATCTAATTGACACAACCACTTAACTTTAGGTTCTTTTTGGACTTAAACCTAAAAAAATAATGAATAACTATGTGTACTTGACTTTCTTTGTTTTTAGCAATTAAAAGGGAAAATAGCTTCTCTAGTCCCAAAAGTTAGTGTTAGCCTTAAATGTGAGAATTTCAATTTTAATTAACACCAACACTTACATGTTTAATTTTGAAGTGACAGGAATAATTATATTGGAAGATGAAGTCTTCATACTAACAACTACAATGAAAAAACGGAAAATAGCTTATCTAGTCCCAAAAGTTAGTGTTAGCCTTAAATGTGAGAATTTCAATTTTAATTAACTGACCAACATACATGTTTAATTTTGAAGTGACAGGAATAATTATATTGGAAGATGAAGTCTTCATACTAACAAGTACAATGAAAAAAAAGCAAGAATCCTAAGAGGTAAAGTTGTACAAGATTAGGATATTCAAGTGCATTCAAGATGCCAAAGATTGAAGTGATGAAGACATAGAATATGGTTTGTGAGCCTAGAGGTATATCTTATATAAACTATTTCTCTCTATCATCTTTACTTTAATATGCATTAGTAAATCTCATGTCAAAAGGTTTTCAAAAATGGAGGAAAAGTCTTACTTTATAGTCAAAATGTTTTATGAACAAAGTTTTGAGTATTTTAAAAGAAATTCTAGATTAAATGATTAAGTTATTATGAGTAAGTGTTTCATGATCAGATTATCTTAATTGAAAGATTAGAAGTGTTAATCATCAATTTAGAAAGTCTATGAATGAATGCTTAAGTCACTTTGATTTGGTGGCTTGATTTGAACTTCTAAAATGATTTTTTAAGTGTAAGTTCGGTAGTCCAGAACCTTAGGTTCAAACATCTGAACATTTTAAAAGAAGAAGAGAGGAAACTTTTTAAATCAAGCTATGGAGCAGAGAGTGAAATAGCAGACGTACGAAGTGCTGGTTTTTGGGCTAAGGTTTTGAATGTTCGGATGGCAAGTTTAGACAACCTATTGAACATTCGGATGTCTGAACTTGATATGAACCAAGACGATCAAGGATATGAAAAGCTTTAAGTACCTATCACAAGAGCAAGAGCAAGAGCAAAGGGAATTAAAGAGAATGATGTCAAGTTGCCTATAGATTGATGATATCAATTGAAGAAACTATGAAAGAAGGTCTAAAGTTCAAGAATGGAGGCTTGGAAGATGATAGAAAGCCTCCTAAGTTTCTTATGGTTCAATGCATAAAACTTGGAGAACCAATTTAGCAAATTGGAAGACAAATCAAGAAGACTGAGGAACATGACCTACCGTAGGCGGTAGGCCCTGTACCTACCGTCCACTATAAGTTTCTGGAATAAAATGACTTGAAGGAAAATAGCCTACTACTAACGGTAGGGCATACCTACCATCGACGGTAGGGTCTTGGAATTTGAAAATGTATTGTTTTTAGTGGATTTTAATGTTTAAACTGTATTTCAGTTGTTAATTAAGGGTATAATTAGATTTTTAGAGTCTTAAGTCAATAGACAATATAGGGTTTAGCCCACTATAAATATGCATTTATAGCCTACATTACAATCAACTTTGATAGTATATGAAATTTGAGAGTTTTCTCGTAGCGTTCTTAGATTTTGAGGCTTTCTTCTTGAACTTCATCTAAGGTTTGATCATTCCTTAGATAGATTTTATTTGAATACTTGGATTGGCTTGATTCAAGGGCTCTTAATTTGATCACAATTCCTAATTTACTACAATCACATACTTGTGATTTATTCTAGAGCTTAAGTCTTCTTCAATTGATCTAACTGAGTAGTGGGTAACAAGCCCCATTATTCTTTTAGCAATTGAGGAAAAGATCCTCTTCATATAAATTTTTGCTCATATTTGGGTTGCATTATGGGTGGGTGTTGTTGAAGGAGATCAAGTCTATTAAGGGAACGGTCCTTAGGAAGTTTGATTGAAGGGTTTTGATATTTGCACAACAAGATTCATATCAGAACTTTAGGGGACCAAGTCAAAACTAGTCATTTCTAGTCATTTTCTTAACGCTGGAGTCTTCCCTATAAGTACCAGGCCTCCCTGGAACATGAGAGAATAAGAGTTTTCAAGCTTAAACATTTCTAAAGCTTTCACGTACATATTTTGATTAGTTTATAAGCTTTATCAGTTTTTATTAAAGTGTTACGGTTATAAGAGATAGAGCGCATTATCTGGTTATAATCTAGCACATTGAGCGTGATATTTTCATCTCTTATTTATGTCTTAGAAGTGTGAGCAAGGCTGCAAGGTGTAAAACCTAAGTGGACTGAGTGAAACTTTTTTTTATTGTGTGAGAAAAGAGTTTTTGAGGTGTAAAACTCGTTTGGGGTGATCCACTACTGTATGTGTTGAATTCCCTGCCTTCTTAGTGAAAAAAGAAGTTAGTGTGATTGGTAAATTCTTGGGTGCAGTTGAAGGTAGTAGAGCTAGATCATGATAGGATCAAACCACTATAAATCTCTGCATTCTTCTCCCTTTGCTTTTATAATTGTGTATTTATTATGATTTGTCTTTGATCTGTTTACATTATCTTTTCTTATTTTTTATCTTTTCCAAGTTTTTATTAAGAAAAGTGATAACAAAGTTTTTATGAAGTATGAAAAGTGTTCAAATTCGCCTAGAACCTAATTCACTCCTACTTAGGTTCTTTCAGTTAGGTCTTGACATGATATGATAATCAAAGTTTATTTTGTATTTTACAGTTTTAAAACAATTTACGACAATCGAATAAAATCTTTTTGCCGTCAAAACTTAACGATATAGTCAAAATACTACACGAGCCACTCATATGAGGTAACCTAAAAGGTAAACGAAACATTATAAACTATTATCTCCAAATAAAACGCACCTAAGACTCGGCCTGGAAGGAAATAAAAGCTGCACTCCCTTCTAAAAATCGCACCTTACACATGTTACTTTTGAAGATAATTTTTTATGATAAGTATTTTACTCTTCATATTACTACACATGAGTAGCTCGTATATTTTTCTTAACAGATATTAAGTGTTTATTGGAAAACGATCAAATTAGATTGTCATAAATTATTTAGGACTCATTATTATAAAAAATAAACTTTAAAGAGAATATAATATCAATACCTAGACTTAGGAGACTAAATATACCATTTTTCACCATTAAAACAAAAAAATGTTTCTTTCTTTTGAAAAAGGAAAACGAAAAAATGTTTGAGGTTAAAACTAATATCCAGTTTAATCTGGAATTCAATGCAGTAAAACTTACCTCTATCCCAAATCACATCCAATCCAACTATACAAGGTCAATAAAATTTTGCATAACAAACGTGCACATTTCTCATCAAAATTAAGGTGCACGAACGTGATCGCAAGGGTACATTTGGATTAAAAATGAAAATGAAAATAATTTGTATTTTTTTTTATTTTTGTAAAAGATAAATTTTATGTAAGAGATGGAATAAGTTAAGTGTGGAGTTTAATAAAAATTAGAAACAAAATCAAGTTTTTAAATAATCTAAATCCTTTGTTTTTTATTTTGTTTTATCTTTTTATTATTTTTTTAATTAAACAACTCATGCATTACGAGGTCATGGATGAGAAATAAGTGATCCTAATTTGTTTTATTCTAGCGTCTAATTAATCATATGTCTGAACAGCTCCTTCTTTTCCATGTATATATATATTTGTTAAAATTGATATTTAAACCTAGATCAAATAAAAAAGTACTTAAAAAATGACCGCCCAATAAAAGTAGTTCAATAATTAATTTTGATACTATATTAAAATTTAAATTTAAACGTAATTTGTTCTAAAAAATATTTTATTATAAACTAGTTACGTGATATTCTTAATCATACTTTTCTAAAATAAATATGAACTTTGGAAAATGTTGTACTTTCTTCGGTGCAATATTCTTGGCCAAGTAAAAGGGCACATATGTGGTCCAAAATATATCCAGGACAGAGGAAGAAGTAATGGCTACCATTGGTTGGGCTGGGGGGACGATTTATGTGATGCATATGCTACGAGGAGCCTTGTCTTCATGTATATCATACATGTTGAAGCTCAGTTAGAAATTTGGCTATGGAAAAAAAAAAGTTAGAAAATTAAGGTTATGGAAATTTATTTGATCAAATTCTAAATTTATTTATAAATTACTTTTGGGATCCATTTGATTCAAGGATTTCGGTGAGCCCCTCAAAAAGAGAAAAAGAAAATAAACATTCGTAGAAAAATAAAATTAATGAATTATTTGGTTAACTAATCAGACTAAAGATAAGAAAGTTTTTTTATTCTAAAAAAATAATAAGACAGTTTTAAAATTTTGATATTGCAATGAAAAATAAGGAAACAATGAAAACAGTCAATATTATTTACTACGCCGTCTATTACACTTTCTTTACAATAGTCCCTTTTATAATAGTTTTGCTAATAAATTATAAAGAATAAAAAATAAGTTTTAAGGAAAAATTTATTGCTCCCTCCGTTAGTTTTTTTGCTTGTTAGATTTTATCAATCTTTGTATTTTTTACTTGTCATATTGTGAAAACAATTCGATATTTAATGAATTTTTTTCCATTATATCATCCTATTAATGAAAATAATAATGACGAGAGATAAGAGTTTCAATCACACACAAGAAAAAAAAATCTAAAATTTCATATTTTTTTAAACTGTGTAATATTTGAAAAAATGACAAGTACAAGACACAGAGGAGTATTAAAAAAAATATATTGGAAAATATATTATAGAATTCTAAGTGTAATGAAAAAATGATATTAATCAATTTGGATAGCCCGATACGCATGCTAATACATTTCCTCAGTCATACTCCTTTTAAAATATTTTACTAAAAATTTTATTAAAAAAAAAAGATAAATTCTACTGAAAAAATTACTATGAGAAAGTATATATAAACAAATGTATTAGAAGGTTTGTTAAAATATCTTAGTGAATATTAAGAGGTCTTATTGGCCCTACAAACAAATATTTTTTAAATTCTATGCACGAATTTTAATTTTATGCTCATCACTTTTTTTTCTTCTCTTCATCCTTAGTATATAAAACCGCGTCGATTAAAATATTAATGGAAAAATATTTCAAATGAACTTAGCACTGCTACAATATTCACTTTTCTAAGTGTCAATTTCTTCTTCGACAATATATGTTCTTATTGAACAATTTGCAAAATCTAAAATAGAAATTAAGAGCTAAAAATATGTGTTTTGGTATTTAAATAAAAAGACTAGGATAAAAAGAATTTAATAAGATGGTATTTGCTAAACTAGAATTGTAACTTAGGGTGTTACATCTTGTACATTTATTAAAGAACGATAAATATTTTGGGGAGAGAAAAAAAAATTGAATTAAACTTTGTACTAAATGTGATAAAACCATTTTTCTTCAATTTAAATTACAATTTTTTTCTGAGACATATTTAATATTTTTATTATACTACTTTTTTAATTTAATGCGTACGAATCAAGAAAAAGAACTTTCTAACGAATCGACTTTCCTTTTCTTTATGAAAATACTCAAACCAATCATAACCTCAAGAAAAAAAGATCCCAAAAATTTATTAGAACTCATTGTAACCTTCTCGATTTATTGATAAAAATATTTTATTATAAAAGAAAATATTCAAAATGCATTTATATTATTTTAGAATGCTTTTATATAAACTTATTTATTATGTTTTACTCTTAAATTAAAGTTGCATATTAAAAAAATAACTTCCCACCACAAAATGCTACAGAACCAAACAAAAGATCGCAAGTGCCGATCATCTGGGAAGATTTGAAAGACTTTCAATTCTCTTTCTAAAAAAAATACCATGTACTATTTACTTTAATTGCATTTTACTTCTGAACTCATTTTTTATTTTTTTT
Source organism: Catharanthus roseus (assembly GCA_028651295.1). Lineage (NCBI taxonomy): Eukaryota > Viridiplantae > Streptophyta > Magnoliopsida > Gentianales > Apocynaceae > Catharanthus > Catharanthus roseus. Next base: position 4,868,202 of record JAPQWS010000142.1, read on the forward strand.
TAATTAAAATCGTGTATAAAAAAATGCTTCTACAAAATTTTCAATCTGGTTGGCACGTCGGCCCTTTAAAATGGCTCCATCAATTTTTGTGATAGTGGGTTATATTTTCGTATAATAAAATCAGGGGTTAAAATATTTTTTTTTAAAAAAAGGTTCAAGGCAATAAAATTGATCTTAGTATAATTGGTGAATTTTCATAATGAAGGTTATAAAGGATCCGAATCATGACAATCTTGGGAGAAAACATAAACTCGTAGGAAAGAATAGCTTGGAGATTACCTGGGAATGCTTAGGCTCGGAAGTATCAAGATAAGCGCAAACTCTTAGATCACCAGTGAACTTTGTACTAGGCATATATTCTCCAACCAGAATATTGGATTTCTCAACAAGCTCCATATCAAATAGATGAGAGAAAGATTTCACATCAAGAACAGCAATAACATTAGGATTAACTCCCAAAAACAAAGGAAAACTCGGAGGAATGTTGGTTCTGAAGACAGTGCTTTGGTGCTTTTCTATTCGTTTCCTGAAAAACTTTTCAGGTCCTTGAAACCAAAAGTAATCCAATCTATCTGATATTGGTCCTAGTAATGGCCAACCGTAGCTGCCGGGGATCGGCCGCAGCGGCAGAGATGAGGGCGCTGATCGCGATGGCTGTGGTTTTACTGAGGATGGGGATGACATCCCAGTAGATGAATCCATCATCCTTACACTTAAGGCAGACATGTTTTGGGAGGGGGGCGGGGGAGGGGGGAGGAGGAGGAAGAGAAAGGGGTTTGTATGAAGAAACTATTCTGCCATTAATGGTTTAATATATGCATATGCATTTCAATCAGGCAAATGTTTTCCATGTGCTGAAAACAATTCTTTTGTTTTCTTCTTCAAAGAGAAGAAAAAGATTTGAATTGTTCTCCTCTGCTTTTGGTTTAATAAAATCATTCCAATTCACATTTCATCCTTAATGTATAAAAAAAAAAAATACTAATCTCAATTTGAACCGAATAACACTACAAAAGTAATAAAACTTTCTCACAAAATGTTAAAGAGAACAACAATTTCACTCTCTCTAGAAGTATCAAGAGAACCCAAATAGTTCTAGTAAATTAAAAACCTAGATTGTTCTTGGGAGATATATGATAGAGTTGAAAATTTGTTGAATATTCTAGAATTAAAATAACCGATACAGTAAAAACTTAAAAGTATAAATAGGGATGAGGAGTAGAGTGATGTGTGTGAGCTAGTGAGGGGAAGAAGGCACATCCAATCCAACAATACAAAGGTGAGTAAAATTTTGGGTAACAAACGTGCACATTTCTCATCAAAATTTAGGTGTACGAACGTGATCATATTTATGGTTAAAAATTTGGATTGAAAATAAAAATGAAAATGATTGATATATTTTTTTTATAAAAAATAAATTTTATTTGAAAAAATTTGTAGGGTAACTGTAGTGTCTAATAAGAAAAACTTATAGGTTTAAATTTTTGAATCTAATCCAAATATTTTGTTTTTTGTTCTGTTTTCTTTTATTTTTTTAATTTTTTTGATTAAACGACTCATGCATCACTTGGTCCTAGATAAGAAATAAGTGACCCTAATTTGCTTTAGTTTAGCGTCTAATTAACCATCGGTTCGAACAGTTCTTTCTTTTTCATATATATATATATATATATATATGTTAAAATTTGTATTTAAACCTAATTCAGATAAAAAAATATTTTAAGAGCGGGTGGTTTAACACAGCTCAATAATTGATTTTGATATTATATTAAAATTTAGATTTGGATCTAACTCACCTTAAAAAATACTTCAAGAAAAAAGATTGTGCAAATCTTATAAAAAGAATCCTTACTCATAAATTAGTCACCTACGATTCACAACAATATTCTTTTAAAAACCAAATATGAATTCAGAACAGAAAACGTTGTAGTTTCTTGGGTCCAATATTCTTGGCAAACTAAAAGGTGACAGATGTGGTCCAAAATATATACAGCACACAGAGGAAGAAGTAATGGGTACCATTGGTTGGGTTGGAGGGACGATTTATGTGATGCAGATGCTACGAGGAGCCTTGTCTTCATGTATATCATACATGTTGAAGCTCAGTTAGAAATTAGGGCTATGGACAAAAAAGTTAGAAAATTAAGGTTATGGAATTTATTTGATCAAATTTTAAATCTATTTATAAATTGCTTTTGGGATCCGTTTGATTCAAGGATTTCGGTGAGCCCCTCAAAAAAAATGAAGAGAAAAAGAAAATAAAATTCGTGAAAAGCTAAAATTAATGAATTATATGGTTAACCAATCTGACAAATGATAAGAAAATTTTTTTTATTCTACATAAGCCAGTTTTTAAATTTTGATAGGCAGAGAAAAATAAGGGAAACAATGAAAACAGTCCACAGACTTTTACAATAGTTTTACTAATAATTATAATAAATAAAAAATAAGTTTTAAAAATTTACTATTTCCTCCTATTAAAAACAAGTTTCAACATGTCCTTTAATGGAAACTCGAAGGTTTAAAAAAAATAGAAACTTGAAAAAATAATAATGACGAGAGATAAGAGTTTCAAGCATATTCAATCACACACAAGAAAAAAATTTAAAATTTCATATTTTTTTAAACTGTGTAATGTCTGAAAGAATGATAAGTAAAAGACACATAGTATTAAAGAAAATGTATTGAAAGATGTATATTGAATTTTGAGTGCAATGAAAAGAATTATATTAATCAATTAGAATCGTCTAGTGCATATACTAATACATTTTCTCTACAACACTCTTTTTATAATAATCTTATTAAAGATAAATCTTGTAGAAAAAAGATAAACTTTACGAAAAGAAAATTACTATGAAAAGGAATGTATTAAAAAATTTATTAGAAGCTTTATTAAAAATATCTTAGTGAATATTAGGAGGTCATATTGGCCCTGTAAGCAAAATGTTTTTGAAATTCCATGCACGAATATTAATTTTATGCTTATCACTCTTTTTATTTTTTATTTTTATCTTTTCTTCATCCTTAGTATATAAAACCACATCGATTAAAATATTAATGAAAAAATATCTCAAATGAACTTAGCACTGCTACAATCTTTACTTTTCTTTTCAGTGTCAATTTCTTCTTCGATAATGCATGTTCTTATTGAACAATTTGCAAAATCTAAAATAGAAATTAAGAGCTAAAAATATGTGTGTTTTGGTATTTAAATAAAAAGACTAGGATAAAAAGAATTTAATAAGATGTTATTTGTTAAACTAGAATTGTAACTTAGGGTATTATATCTTGTACATTTATTAAAGAATGTTAACTATTTTGGGGAGAGAAAAAAAAAATTGAACTAAACTTTGTACTAAAATGTGATAAAACTATTTTTCATCAATTTAAATTACAATTTCCCTTAGACACTTATTTAATATTTTTATCATACTATATTTTTAATTTATTCAAGAAAAAAAAAACTTTTCTAACAAATTGGCTATCCTTGTCTTCATGGAAACTAGCTATGGCCTCGTACTTAAAACACGGTTGAATATCTATAAATTATTAATATTATGTTATGTAAAATTGAAATATTATATTTAAAAATAATTGTAATATAACAAAGTAGATGTAACATGTGCCATTAACTTATTAAAAAAACTAAATTGTCATATTATTTGTGATTCAAATGTGAGAAACTTTTAATAAATTTACATATCATTAATAACAAATTTTAAAAATCTCATCATTTTTTTTTTAAATAACAAAAAATATGTACAATGAGAGATGATGTTAATTTGTTAAGATTTAGGATAAAATTTGTAAAAGATAATGAAATTTAATCTTTGAAATTCTATCAAAAGTTCACATAATCAATCTTCTTATTTTTTTAGTTCATAAACATTAAGGTCCTTAGTTCGATGAAATTATCACTCAAAGCCAAAACAATGACCAACGTTGTTCTTCAGACATTTCTTCGTCGAGTACTTGGAGAAGGTTTTTTTCTTTTTTTTTTTTTTTTTTGGAATCAAATGTACTTGGAGAAGTTAGAATAATATAAAATAGCAGTTTATTTGAGATATTTCTTTTGCCTCAGAAAGTTGTTTTAATAGAAATGGTGGTTTAACCTTTCAGAAAAAAAAGAAAAAAAAAAGAAATGGTGATTTAATATTATTAAAATTATGAATTTGGCCTAACTCACCCTAAAAGACACCTCAAGAGCAAAGGATTCGCACCTCCTCATGCTCAACGAGTCATCTGCGAGCTCTGATTCCATGTTAGGAGTCACTTCCAAATTACATGCTTAATTCACTAAAAAATAAATGACTAAATATAGTAATAAAAAATAAAAACATGAGTACTAGACAAAGTTAGTAAAAATGAATAAATACATCATGTAAACATGTTTCAAACTAAATCAACCTAATTTCATTAATTTTAAATTTAAACTAAAGATAATAATTCGTATAAGTAAATAAATAGATGCATAGATTTCTAGGGGAAATCCGTCTAACAAAAATAATAATAATATAATTATTCTACTTTTAAGAAATTATTAACATTGTATATTAGATAATATATTATATAATCTTTTTCATATTATTATTATATTATATTTATATATTATCTCTTTAAATGAACCCACTTTTTTTTTTTTTTTAAAGTTATATGGTTCCATTTAAAAGTGAGAAAAAGTAAATATATAAGTGAGCACTGATTAATCATGTGACCAAACATCAAAGTATGCATGGAAAGTTTTACAAAATAATCTATACTTGATGATAAATATTTTTAACAAATTTGAAATATTGAGTAGATCCCAATGTTAAAATACAATGTTAATAATATATTATCTAATATAAAATGTTAATATTGTGATGCCCCAACCCTGCCACTAGGTCAACTGCGGCTGAGTAGGACATTTGCGTACCTCTCGGCACTAATTTATAAGCTCCACAATGAAACACAACCCTAAAACCACACTAACAGGTATACACACAAAGTACACAGAAAACTTAAGTAAATTAGATACTACTAATGCGCATAGAATACAAGATTTTTTTTAAAAAAAAGACTTCTAATCATTTCAATATAAAAACCAAAATATCTTACATCAACAACTTTACACGACAACATAAAAAGAAAAACTTTACAAATGGTTCAAGTCTAGGAAAGATAAAACATAAACATATGCCCCTCTAAGGAGATTTGATCCAAAACTCCTGGCCTAAAACTTCAGTGGCTTGCTGGGCCCCTGATTGTCCCGAGCTAATTTGAAGAGAAAACATGATATGGAAAAACGTGAGCGCGAACGCTCAGTAAGTCCATGTGTGTGTGTGCTGTAGTGATTTCTTTAAAACAATGATGATGCCGTTTCACAAAACAGTTCATGCAATATTATAAGAAAATATTTTCTTTTATTATTTTAATAAAACTGACGTTTGAACCTACATGAGGGTTTCAAGCACAGCTAGGAAGTTTGGGCGAATCAAGACACATCAGCGCAGCTTCTATGCCCAAATTTAAGAGAACATGTAATGCAACAGTAGGGTTCCACGGACAAAGTCCGGATCCCTAAAACGAGATCATCGGAACCAAGTTCCGGCATCTCGTAGTCAATACCAGCCAAACACCATACGGGCACTCGATTACAAACAACCGCACTCCCATATCACTGGTTAGAACAGGCTACAGACTCTTGGGGCACCTACCAGGTCTGCTCTGGGGCCAACCTCAGTTTCAAGCCCCTCCTGACTCTCCACTAGGCGACCGTCCCACCACAGAGCATGATGCGATATCCACGTAAATAATGGTTGGGCCACGCACTCAAGGTACTACGTCCCTCTTTATGTGGATCCACCCTCAGAGTAAAAAACCTGTCCACGTCATTGGAAGAGGCCCTAGTACGGGAGACTAGCCATGTACAGTGCAATCCACTAACGCGTCCATTCACTTGATTTTCAACAAACTTTAACCATGGTCGGAATGAGGTTTTCATATGTATTTACAAACCGAAGGGCCATTTGCCCGGCCGTCAGAATAGATTCAAGTCATAAACATTATAGAGTAGTAAAAATCCTCATCCGCCAGTCATCACATGCTTATGCAAATTTCACAATTATGCCAATGCCAAATTTATATTCATGCATGTCAAAACACGTAAATTTTCAAGCTAGAACATTTTCCAACATATAAATATTTTCAGAAAAACCTACGTACAACAAACTTCTTATTCACCACTGTAATAGTCTGTTTTAAAAGAAACACATATATGGAGTACCGCACCTATGCATTTTTCTAAGGAACACGTAACACATTGTGGAGAACATCTCCAAAAAACACGCTGAGTGATATCGGTCCAAAAATAGCAACATTTTGTGGTGGTTCGGGAAAAAAAAAATACTTATACCTCTTGTAATATTTGAAATAACCTAACAAAATGGAGTTTGTGGGCTCACCTGGATATAGATCTGGTGCTAAGATCCTACAAAATAATAATAGGAAAATACTTAATACTTGGGTACTGATCAAATAGTCCTATTCCCTAAATTATATCAAAATCCTACGAAATGAACTTAGGAAGTGTATATATATATATATACCTATATCATGTTATATATATTTATAATAATTCTTTAAAAGATCGAAAATCCTATACTCTTAAAAAAAAATACTCTCCCAAGAAACAATAATTAACTACATACTATATACTAAAAATTCATTTAAAATATTTAAATCCTAAAACAAATAATTAACTTAATATATATATATATATATATATAATCTAACTAGAAATAGATCTCACTATATGCTAAAGTCTAGAAAAAATAAAAACACTTAAACTATATATATAGATATTATAATGAAAATATAAAGGAAAGAATAAAAAAAAAAAATATATATATATATATAAAACTAACCTTAAATATGATTATTGTTGCCTCCGATTGTTCTTGTTGTCAAACAAATTTAAAAGAAAAACATTACATGCTATATATATATATATATATAGTGACTTGAGTAAGAGAAAAGAAAGAAAAGAAAATGAAGTTGTGAGGCGGTTAAGAAGGAAAGAGAAGGAAAAAGAAAAGGGGGAAAATTGGTGAGGTGCCGGGTGTGTCGTGAGGTGTTGGCCGGTTTCCTTAATTGCTAAGGTTTTTTTTTTTTTTTTTTTTTTTTTTTTTTTTTTTTTTGAAACCTTATATGAAAATGTTAAGTATTTAAATTTCTAAAATATACACACTAGGTATTAAAAATAAAATACACTTAAAGACGCTTATAAACCTTAATAATAAAACCTCAATATAATAAAATTTTATTCTGATTCCTAAGTATTCCAAAATACCACTAAGTGTAAAAAATACTATATCCCACCAATATAAATCTAAACTCTATTTTCATAACGTTCGTACGTTTAAAGTCATGCTAGGTGCTTATGGGGTAGGGCGTTACATCTTACCCTACTTAAAAGAAATTTCGTCCTCGAAATTGAATAGTTACGTACCTATAAGCTCTGGATACTTTTTCTTCAAGTACTCCTCAATTTCCCAGGTTGCCTCTTCAATCCCATGATGTCTCCATACCACTTTACACATTGGAATCTGTCTCCCGCGTAATCCTTTTACGCTTCGTTCTATAATCTCAGTGGTTTTTCTTCATATGATAGATCAGCTTGTAATTCCAATTGGTCATCATTGAGAACATGAACAGGTGCAAGATGATACTTCTTTAATTGTGATACATGGAACACGTCATGTATACCGATCAGTTCATTTGGCAAGGCGAGCCAATATGCCACTTTACCAACCCTGTCAATAATTTCAAACGGTCCGATATATCGGGGGCTTAACTTTCCTCTCCTCGGATATCTCAGCTTTTCACGATGTGGTGTAAAGTTTTAAGAAAACTCGATCTCCCACACTAAACTCCAGATCCCTTCTTTGATTGTCGGCATAGCTCTTCTGTCTACTTTTAGCTGTCTGAAGCCGATCTTGAATTATCCTAACTTGTTTCTGCATCTCCTCCAATTTTGGTATCAAGTTTCTTTGTCTCCAATGGGATCGAACTCCGACTTCATCCCAGTACAAAGGTGTTCTGCATCTCCTACCATATAATGCTTCAAATGGTGCCATTCCTATCGAGGAGCGGTGGCTATTATTATAAGCAAACTCGGCACAAGCAAGATTGTCAACCCACTTATTTCCAAAGTCTAAGGCACAAGCTCTTAACATATCCTCTAGGATTTGAATTGTTCTTTCAGACTGTCCATCGGTTTGGGATGTGGTGTGGTGCTATAATTTAGCTTGGTCCCCATAACTGCCTGGAACTTAGGCCAAAACCTTGAGATAAACCTTGGGTCTCTATTGAATACAATATCAATGTGCATCCCATGAAGTCGGACAATCTCATCTACATAAATCTGTGCCAACTTGTCCAAAGGGTATGTCATATTAATGGCAATAAAATGAGTCACTTTTGTTAAATGATCAACGATTACCCAGATAGCATCCTTAAATCCCTTGGTCCGGGGCAATCCTATGACAAAGTCCATTGTCACATGATCCCATTTCTATTCGGGAACAGGTAGCGGTTGTAGTAGTCATGTTGACTTTTGATGTTCTGCCTTAACCCTTTGACATGTAACACATGCTGCTACATACTCCACAATTTCTCTCTTCATTCCATTACACCAAAACTTTTGTTTTAAGTCTTTATACATTTTATTCTCTCCAGGATGTATTGAATACTTACTTTTGTGGGCTTCCCCTAGAATCTTATGCTTAAGTTCAGTATAATTGGGTACACACAACTGATTCCGAAAGTACAGGCTCCCATCAGCTTCTAATGCTCGAAATCTTCCAATTCTTTTAGCTTCCACACGGTTTTTTAACTCTTGGAACTCTCTCTTATTCTTTTGGGCGCTTCTAATATCCTGTTGTAGGGTGGATGTTAAGCTAAGACTTGATATCTTTGCTTTTCTACTCAATGCATCTGCCACCACATTCGCCTTTCCTGGATGATAGTTAATCGCGCATCGATATTCTTCCAGCAGTTCCATCCATCGACATTGTCTCATGTTCAAGTCCTTTTGAGAAAACAGATACTTTAAGCTCTTATGATCAGTGAATATCTTATACTTAGCCCTATACAGGTAGTGTCGCCACTTCTTAAGTGCAAACACGATAGCTGCTAATTCCAAATCGCGTGTCGGATAATTCCGTTCATGATCATTCAACTTTCTTGAAATATATGCGACAATCTTCCTGTCTTGTATCAACATAACTCCTAGACCTTCCCCTGAAGCATCTGTATGCAATGAAAATTCCTTGTTCGGATCGGGTAATGTTAACACTGGTGCCGACGTCAGTCGGTTCTTCAATTCTTGAAAACTCCTCTCACACTTCTCCATCCACTCAAACTTGGTTGCTTTTCTGGTTAATTGTGTTAGAGGTCCAGCAATCCTAGAAAAGTCTTTTATAAATCTCCGATAGTATCCACCATACCCAAGAAACTACATACTTCGGTTGGTGTTTTGGGTTGTGTCCAATGGGTCACTGCTTTTACTTTTGTCGGATCCACCGAGATTCCTTCCTGGGTGATAACATGTCCTAGGAAAGTAACTTGACTTATCCAGAACTCACATTTACTAAACTTAGCATACAACTTATGCTCCCGTAGGGTTTGCAACACTTTTCGAAGATGTGGTTCATGAGCTTCAGGGTTGGGTGAGTAAACAAGAATATCATCAATAAAAATCACCACAAACTTATCCAGGTAAGAACTAAAAACTCTATGGATCAAGTCCATAAATGTAGCAGGTGCATTAGTTAATCCAAACGGCATAACCACAAATTCATAATGCCCATATCTTCTGTTGAAAGCCGTCATCGGAATATCCTTTTCTCTTATCGTGACTTGATAATATCCATATCGTCTACGAAATAAACTTAGGAAGTATATATACACACACCTAAAAGATCGAAAATCCTATACTCTTAAAAAATAATATACTCTCCCAAGAAACCATAATTAACTATATTCTATTACTAAAAATCCATTAAAAATATTTAAATCCTAAAATAAATAATTAACTTAATATGTATAATCTAACTAGAAATAGATCTCACTATATGCTAAAGCCTAGAAAAAAATACTACACTTAAACTATATATATAGATATTATAATGAAAATATAAAGAAAAGAATAAAAATATATATATATATATATAAAACTAACCTTAAATATGATTATTGTTGCCTCAGATTGTTCTTGTTGCCAAACAAATTTAAAAGAAAAACATTACATGCTATATATATATATATAGTGACTTGTGTAAAAGAAAAGAAAGAAAAGAAAATGAAGTTGTGAGGCAGTTAAGGAGGAAAGAGAAGGAAAAAGAAAAAGGGGAAAATTGGTGAGGTGTCGGGTTTGTCGTGAGGTGTTTGCCGGTTTCCTTAATTGCTAAGGTTTTTTTTTCTTTTTTTTTGAAACCTTATATGAAAATGTTAAGTATTTAAATTTCTAAAATACACACACTAGTTATTAAAAATAAAATCCACTTAAAGGCACTTATAAACCTTAATAATAAAACCTCAATATAATAAAATTTTATTCTTATTCCTAAGTATCCAAAAATACCACTAAGTGTCAAAAATACCATATCCCACCAATATAAATCCAAATTCTACTTTCATAACGTCCGTACTTTTAAAGTCAGGCTAGGTGCTTATGGGATAGGGCGTTACAAATATATTATCTAAACCATAAGCCTAAACGTAAAACCCTAAACCCTAAATCCTAAAACCCTAAACCCTAAACCCTAAACCATAAACTGTAAAACACTAAAACCCTAACATGGAAAACCTAAAACCCTAACATTGAAACCCTAAAACCCCAAAACCCTAAAACCCTAAACCCTTGAAATCCTAAACCCTAACCTTTATCTATTAAACACTAAATCCTAGAACTCTAAAACCGTAAACTTTTTTAGCCTAAACCCTAAAACCCTAAATTTAGAAAGTGTATAACCCTAAAACCCTAACATAGAAAACCTAAAACCCTAACATTGACACCCCAAAACCCTAAAACCATGAAATGGAAAACCTAAAACCCTAACCCCTAAACCCTAAACCGTAAACTATAAAACCCTCAACCCTAAATCCTAAACCCTAAAACCCTAAAATGCTAAACTCTAAACCCTAAAACCTTAAAAAATAAACCATAAACCCTAAACCTTAAACCTTAAATGCCAAACCCTAAAACCCTAAACCCTAAAACTCTAAACCCAAAATCCTAAAACCCAAACATTGAAACCCTAAAACCTCAAAATCCTAAAACCCCAAACCCCAAACCCTTGAAATCCTAAACCGTGAACCGTAAACCCTAACCTTTATCTATTAAACACTAAATCCTAGAACCCTATGACCCTAAACTTTTTTAGCCTAAATCCTAAAATCCTAAATTTAGAAAGTGTATAACCCTAAAACGTAAAACCCAAAACTCTAACATGGAAAACCTAAAAAACTAACATTGACACCCCAAAACACTTATCCTAAACCCAAAACCCTAAAACCCTAAACCCTAAACCCTTGAAATCCTAACTGTAAACCCTAAACCCTAACCTTTATTTATTAAACACTAAATCCAAGAACCCTAAAATCCTAAACTTTTTTAAACTAACCCCTAAAACCTTAAATTTAGAAAGTGTATAACCTTATAACGTAAAACCCTAAAACCCTAACATAGAAAACCTAAAATGTAAGAGCCTAAACCGTAAAACTCTAAAACCATAACATGGAAAACATAAAACCCTAACATTGAAACCCTGAACCTTAAACTATAAAACCTTAAACCCTAAACGCTTGAAATCTTAAATTGTGAACCCTAAACCCAAACCTTTATCTATTAAACACTAAATCCTAGAACCCTGAAACCCCAAACTTTAATAGCCTATACCCCTAAATACAAAATTTGGAAACTGTATAACCGTGTAACGTAAAACCCTAAAACCCTAACATTGACACTCCATAACCCTAAACCCTAAAAACGATAATATGGAAAACCTAAAACCTAAAAACCTAAAACTTTAAAAATAAACCCTAATTCATAAAACCCTCAACCCTAAGCCCTAAACCCTAAACCCAAAAACCCTAAAACCCTTAACATCAAGCCCTTGAAATCCTAAACCGTGAACCCTAAACCCTAATCTTTATCTATGAAACACTGAATCCTAGAACCCTAAAACCATAAAAAATAAGCCCTAAACCCCCAAAACCCTAAACCCTAAACACTAAAATTTTTTAGCCTAAACCCTAAAACCCAGTATTTTGAAAGTATAAGAGCCTAAATAGTAAAACCCAAAAATCATAACATGGAAAACCAAAAACCCTAACATCGGAACCCTAAACCCGTGAACCCTAACTATAAAACCTTAAATCCTAAACCCTTGAAATCCTAAATCGTGAACCCTTAACCCTAAACTTTATCTATTAAACACTAAACCCTAGAACCCTAACACCCTAAACCCTAAATGCCAGCACTAAACCGTAAACCCTAAACCCTAAAACTATAAACTGAAAAACCCTAAAACAAAAAACCGTAACATTTAAACCTTAAAACCCTAAACCCCAAACCCTTCAAATCCTAAACCGTGAACCTTAAACCCTAACCTTTATCCATTAAACACTAAATCCTAGAACCCTACAACGCTAAACTTTTTTAGCCTAAAACCTAAAACCCTAAATTTAGAAAGTGCATAACAATAAATGCAAAATTCTAAAACCCTAACATGGAAAACATAAAACCCTAACATTGACACCCCAGAACCCTAAACTCTAACCCTAAGCCTAAACGTAAATCCCTAAACAGAAGAACCCTAAACCTTAAACCCTAAACTCTAAACCCTAAACCGTACAAACACTAAAATCCTACCACGGAAAACCTAAAACCCTAACATTGAAACCCTAAAATCCTAAAACCCTAAAACCTTAAACCCCAAACCCTTGAAATACTAAACCGTGAACCCTAAACCCAACCTTTATATATTAAACACTAAATCCTAGAACCCTAAAACGATAAACTTTTTTAGCCTAAACCCTAAAACTCTAAATTTCAAAGTGTATAACCCTAAAACGTAAAACCCTAAAACCATAACATTCACACCCCAAAACCCTAAACCTTAAATGTAAAACCCGAATCCTAAACTCCAAACCCTAAACCCTAATACCCTAAAATCCTAAAAACCCTAACATTGAAAACCTATACCCTAAAACATAAAAACCATAAAAAATAAACCCTAAACCCTAAAACCCTAAACCTTAAACACTAAACTTGTTTAGTCTAAACCCTAAAACCCTAAATTTGAAAAGTGTAAGAGCCTAAACTGTAAAACCCTAAAACCATAACATAAAACACCTAAAACCCTAACAATGAAACCCCAAACCTTAAACATAAAACCCTAAACCCTAAACCATTGAAATCCTAAATTGTGAACCCTAAACCCTAACCTTTATCTATTAAAGACTAGATCCTAGAACCCTAAAACCCCAAACTTTATTACTCTACATCCTAAAAGTATAAATTTAGTAACCCTGAAACGTAAAATTCTAAAACCCTGACATTGACACTAAAAAACCCTAAACCCAAAAACCGTAAAAACCCTAACATGGAAAACATTAACACTAAAAACCAAAAACCCTAAAAAATAAACACTAAACCCTAAAACCGAAAACCCTAAACCCAAAAACCCCAAAACCCTTAACATCAAACCCTTGAAATCCTAAACAGTGAACTCCAAACCCTAACCTTTATCTATTAAACACTAAATCCTACAACCCTAAATTCCCAAACTTTTTTAGCCTAAACCCCAAGACCCTAAAATTAAAAAGTGTATAACTGTAAAACATAAAACCCAAATATGCTAGAATGGAAAACCTAAAACCCTAACATTGACACCCCAAAACACTGAACCTTAAACCCTAAAAACCTAAAAACCCTAACAAGGAAAACCTAAACCCTAAAACCCTGAATTTTGAAAGTGTAAGAGCCTAAACCGTAAAACCCTAAAACCATAGCATGGAGAACCAAAAACCCTAACATTGAAACCCCAAACCTTAAACTATAAAACCCTAAACCCTCAACCCTTGAAATCCTAAATCGTGAACCCTGAACCCAAACCTTTATCTATTAAACACTAAATCCTAGAACACTAAAACCCCAAACTTTATTAGCCTATACCCTAAAACCCTAAATTTAGAAAATGTGTAACGCTGCAATGTAAACCATAAAACCCTAACATGGAAAACCTTAAGCCTCACATTAACACTCCAAAACCCAAAACCCTAAAACCCTAAAAACCCTAACATAGAAAACCTATACCCTAAAAACCTAAAAATTAAAAAATAAACCCTAATCCCTAAAACCCTAAACCCTCAACCCTAAAGTCTAAACCCAAAAACCCTAAAACCCTTAACATCAAACCCTTGAAATCCTAAACAGTGAATCCTAAACCCTAACCTTTATCTATGCAACACTAAATCCTAGAACCCTAAAATCCTAAACTTGTTTAGCCTAAACCCCGAAACCTAAATTTAGAAATTGTACAACCCTAAAACGTAAAACCCTAGCAAGGAAAACCTAACCAACATTGACACTACAAAACCCTAAACCCTTAACCCTAAAACCTAAATCCTAAAAAACCCTAAAAGCCCTAACATGTAAAACCTAAACCCTAAAAACCTAAAACCTTAAAAAAAATCAACCCTAAACCTTAAACCCTAAAACCTTAAACCCTAAACACTGAACCCTAAAACCTAAAACCCTAACATCGAAACCCTAAAACCCAAAAACATTAAAACCCTTAACAACAAACCCTTGAAACCCTAAATCGTGAACCCTAAAACCTTAACCTTTATCTATTAAACACTAAATTCCTAGAACCCTAAAACCCTAAACTTTTTAGCCTAAACCCTAAATTCCTAAATTTAGAAAGTGTATAACGTTGAAACGTAAAACCCTAAAACCCTAAAACCCTAACATGGAAAACCTTAAACCATAACATTGACACTCCAAAACCCTAAACCCTAAAATCCTAAAATCCCTAACATGAAAACCTAAACCCTAAAAAGCTAGAACCATAAAAAATAAACCCTAACCCCTAAAACCCTAATCCGTAAACCCTAAAACTAGAACGCTAAAACCCTATATTTTGAAAGTGTAAGAGCCTAAACTGTAAAACCCAAAAACCATAACATGGAAAACCTAAAACACTAACATTAAAACCCTAAACCTTAAACCCTAAACCCTTGAAATCCTAAATCGTGAACCCTTAACCCTAAATTCTGTCTATTAAACACTAAACCCTAGACCCTAAAACCCAAAACCCTAAACCCCAAACCCTAAACCCTAGTCACTGAACCCTAAAACCCTACACCCGAAAACTCAAAACCCAAAACCCAAAAACCTAAAACCCTAACATTGAAACCCTAAAACCAGAAAAACCGAAAACCCTAAACCCCAAACCCTTGAAATCCTAAACCGTAAGCCTTAAACCCTAACCTTTATCTATTAATCACTAAATCCTAGAACCCTACAACCCTAAACCTTTTTAGCCTAAAACTTGAAACCTAAAATTTTGAAAGTGTATAACCCTAAAGCGTAAAACAATAAAACCCTAACTTGGAAAACTTAAAACCCTAACATTAACACCCCAAAACCTTAAACCCTAAACCCTAAGCCAAAACGTAAAACCCTGAACCCAAGATCCCTTGACCCTAAACCCAAAACCGAAAAGCACTAAAACCCTAACATGGAAAACCTAAAAACCCTAACATTGAAACCCTAAAAACCCTAAACCCTTGAAATCCTAAACCGTGAACCCCAAACCCTAACCTTTATCTATTAAACAGTAAATCCTGGAACCCTAAAACCCTAAACTTTTTTAACCTAAACCTTAAATTCCTAATTTAGAAAGTGCATAATCCTAAAACGTAAAACTCTAAAACCCTAGCATGGAAAACCTAAAACCTTAACATTGACCCCCCAAAACAATAAACACTAAACGTAAAACCCTAAACTCTAAATCCTAAACCCTAAAAACCCTAACATGGAAAACCGAAACCCTAAAACCCTAAAACCATAAAATATAAACCCTAAACTCTAAACTTGTCTAGCCTAAACGCTAAAACCCAAAATTTCGAAAGTGTAAGAGCCTAAACCGTAACACCCTAAAACCATAACATGGAAAACCTAAAACCCTAACATTGAAACCCTAAACTCTAAACTACAAAACCCTAAACCCTTGAAATACTAAATCGTGAACCAAAGACCCTAACCTTTATCTATTAAAAACTATATCCTAGAACCCTAAACCCCAAACTTTATTAGCATATAGTCGAAAACCCTAAATTTATAAAGTGTACAACCCTGAAATGTAAACTCCAAAAATCCTGACATGGAAAACCTTAAACCCTAACATTGACACTCCAAAACCCTAAACCCTAAACCCTAAACCCTAAAAACCCTAACATGGAAACTTAAACCATTAAAACCTAAAACCTTAAAAAATAAACCCTAACCCCTAAAACCCTAAACCCTAAAACCCTAAACCCAAAACCCTAAAACCTAAAACCCTAACATCGAAACCCTAAAACCCTTAACATCAAACCCATGTAATCCTAAACCTTGAATCCAAATCCCTAACCTTTATCTATGAAACACTAAATCCTACAACCCTAAAATCCCAAAATTTTTTAGCCCAAATCCCAAAACCCTAAATTTAGAAAGTGTATAACCCTAAAACGTAAAACCCTAAAATCCTAGCATGAAAAACCTATGTAACATTGACACTGCAAAACCTTATACCCTAAACCATTAAACCTAAATCTAGAAACCCTAAAAATCCTAACATGTAAAACTAAAAACCTAAGAACCTAAAACCATAAAAAATGAACTCTAAACCCTAAAACCCTAAACCATAAACACTAAACATTTTTAGCCTAAACCCTAAAACCCTGAATTTTGAAAGTGTAAGAGCCTAAACTGTAAAACCCAAAACCATAACATGGAAAACCTAAAACCTTAACATTAAAACCCTTGAACCCTAAACTATAAAACCCTAAATCCTAAACCCTAAACCCTTGAAATCCTAAATCGAAAACCCTTAACCCTAAACTTTATCTATTAAACGCAAAAGCCTATAACCTTTAAACCCTAAACCCTAAACGCCAAACCCTAAACCTTAAACCCTAAAACTCTAAACCGAAAACCCAAAAACAAAAAGAACCTAACATTGAAACCCTAGAACTACAAAACCCTAAAACCTTTAACCCCAAACCCTTGAAATCCTAAACCGTGAACCTTAAACCCTAACCTTTATACATTAAACACTAAATCCTAGAACCCTACAACCCTAAACTTTTTTAGCCTAAAATCGAAAACCCTAAATTTAGAAAGTGTATAGCCCTAAAACACAAAATCCTAAAATCGAAACATGGAAAACCTAAAACCCTAACATTGAGAACCCAAAACCCTAAACCCTAAACCCTAAACCCTAAGCCTAAATATAAATCCTAAACCTAAGAATCCTAAACCTTAAACCCTAAACTCTAAACCCTAAACCGTAAAACACTAAAACTCTAACAAGGAAAACCTAAAACCCTAGCATTGAAACCGTAAAAATCCCAAAACCCTAAAACCCGAAACCCTTGAAATCTTAAACCGTTGACCCTAAACCCTAACCTTTATTTATTAAACACTGAATCCTAGAACCCAAACACCCTAAACTTTTTTAGCCTAAACCCTAAAACCTAAAATTTAAAAAATGTATGACCCTAAAACGTAAAACCCTAAAATCCTAACATAGAAAACCTAAAACCCTAACATTGACACCTTAAAACCCTAAACCCAAAACATAAACCCGAAACCCTAAACCCTGAAACCCTAAAAACCCTAACATGGAAAACATAAACCCTAAAACCTTTAAAAATAAACCCTATACCTTAAAACCCTAAACCCTAAAAAGTAAAATTTTTTAGCCTAAACCCTAAAACCTGAATTTTGAAAGTGTAATGGCCTAAAGCGTATAAACCTAAGACCATAGTGTAAAATATCTAAAGCCCTAACATTGAAACCATAAACCTTAAACTATAAAACCCCAAACCCTAATCCTAAATCGTGAACTGTAAACCCTAACCTTTTTCTATTACACACTAAATCCAAGAACCCAAAAACCCCAAACATCATTAGCCTATACCCTAAAACCCTAAGTGTAGAAAGTGTATATCCCTAAAACATAAAACCCTAACATGGAAACCCTTAAACCCTAAAATTGACACTCAAAAACCCTAAACCCTAAAACCTTAACCCTAAAACTCTAAAAACCCTAGCATGGAAAACATTAACCCTAAAAACCTAAAACATTAAAAAATAAATGCTAAACCTTAAAACCCCTAACCCTAAACCCTAAAACGAAAACCCTAAAACCCTCAACATCAAACCCTGGAAATCCTAAACCGTAACCCTAAACCCTAACCTTTATCTGTGAAACACTAATTCCTAGAACTCTAAAATCCTAAACTTTTTTAGCCTAAACCTCAAAATCCTAAATTTAGAAAGTGTATAACCCTAGAACGTAAAACCCTAGCATAGAAAACTAAACTAACATTGACACTGCAAAACCCTAGACCCTAATCCCTGAAAACTAAATCTTGAAACCACAAAAACCCTAACATGTAAAACCTAAACCCTAAAAACCAAAAATAATAAAAAATAAACTCGAAACCCTAAGACCCTAACCCTAAACACGAACTTTTTTAGCCTAAACCCTAAAACCCTGAATTTTGAAAGTGAAAGAGCCTAAACTGTAAAACCCAAAAACCATAACATGGAAAACCAAAAACCCTAACATTAAAACTCTAAACCCTTGAACCATAACCATAAAACCCAAATCGTAAACCCAAAACCCTTGAAAGCCTAAATCGTGAACCCTTAACCCTAAACATTATCTATTAAACACTGAACCCTAGAACCCTAAAACCCTAAACCCTAAACGCCAAACCCTAATCCCTAAACCCTAAAACTCTAACCCGAAAACCCCAAAACAAAAACCCTAAAATTAAGACCCAAAAAACGCAAAACCCTAAACCCTTGATATCAAATACCTTGAACCTTAAACCCTAACCTTTATCTATTAAACACTAAATCCTAGAACCCTATAACCCCAAACTTTTTTAGCCTAAAACCTAAAACCCTAAATTTAGAAAGTGTATAACCCTAAAACGCAAAATCCTAAAAACCTAACATGGAAAACCTAAAATCCTAACATTCACACCCTAAAACCCGAAACCCTAAGCCTAAAAGTAAATCCCTAAACCCAAGAACCCTAAACCTTAAACCCTAAACCCTAAACCATAAAACACTAAAACCCTAACACGAAAACCTAAAACCCTAACATTGAAACCCTAATATCCCAAAACCCTAAAATCCCAAAACCCTAAACCCCAAACCTTTGAAATCCTAAAATGTGAACCCTAAACCCTAACCTTTATCTATTAAACACTAAATGCTAGAACCCTAACACCCCAAACTTTTTTTAGCCTAAACCATAAAACCCTAAATTTAGAAAGTGTATAACCTTAGAACGTAAAACCCCAATACCCTAACCTAGAAAACCTAAAACCCTAAACACTAAACATAAAACCCGATACACTAAACTCTAAAACCATAAAACCCTAAAAACCCTAACATGAAAAACTTATACCCTAAAAAACTGAAACCATAAAAAATAAACCCTAAACCCTAAAACCCTAAACCCTAAACACTAAACTTGTTTAGCCTAAACCCCAAAACCTTGAATTTTAAAGTATATAAGCCTAAACAATAAAACCCTAAAACAATAGCACAAAAAACCTAAAACCCTAACATTGAAAACCTTAAGCCTCACATTAACACTCCAAAACCCAAAACCCTAAAACCCTAAAAACCCTAACATAGAAAACCTATACCCTAAACCTAAAAACCAAAAAACTTTAACATCAAAGCCTGGAAATCCCAAACCGTGAACCCTAAACCCTAACATTTATCAATAAAACACTAAATCCTAAACTTTTTTAGCCTAAACCCCAAAACCCTAAATTTAGAAAGTGTATAACCCTAAAACGCAAAACCCTAAAACCCTAATGTGGTAAACCTAACTAATATTCACACTGCAAAACCCTAGACCCCATGCCCCAAAACCTAAATCTTGAAACCCTTAAAACCCTAACCTGTAAAACCAAAACACTAAAAAGCTAAAATTATAAAAAATAAACCCTAAACCCTAAACACTAAACATTTTTAGCCTGAGCCCAAAAACCTAAATTTTGAAAGTGTAAAAGCCTGAACTGTAAAACCAAAAACCATAGCATGAAAAAGCAAAAACCCTAACATTGAAACTCTAAACCCTCGAACCCTAACTATAAAACCCTAAACCCAAACCCCTTGAAATCCTAAATTGTGAACCCTTAACCCTAAACTTTATCTACTAAACAGTAAACCCTAGAACCCTAAAGCCCTAAACCCTAAAACTCTAAACCGAAAACCCTAAAACAAAAAACCTTTACATTGAAACCCTGAAACTCCAAAACCCTAAAATCCTAAACCCCAAACCCTTGAAATCCTACACCATGAACCTTAAACCCGAACCTTTATCTATTAAACACTAAATCCTAGAACGCTACAACCCTAAATTTTTTTATCCTAAAACCTAAAGTAATAAATTTAGAAAGTATATAACCCTAAAACGCAAAATCCTGAAACCCTAACATGGAAAACCCAAAACCGTAACATTGACACCCCAAAACTTAAAACCCTAAACCCTAAGCCTAAACGTAAATCCCTAAACCCTAGAACCCTAAACCCTAATCCCTAAACCCTAAATCGTAAAACACTAAAACCCTAACATTAAAACCATAAAATCCAGAAACCCTAAAGCCCTAAACCCCAAACCCTTGAAATCCTAAACCGTGAACCCTCAACCCAAACCTTTACCTATTAAACACTAAATCCTAGAACTCTAACACCCTAAACTTTTCCAATCTAAACCCTAAAACCCTAAATTTAGAAAGTGTATAACCATACACCCCAAACATAGAAAACCTAAAACCCTAATATTAATACCCCAAAACCCTAAACCCTAAATGTAAAACCCTAACCCCAAAACCCGAAAACCCTAAAAACCCTATGTAAAACCTAAACCCTAAAAACAAAAAACCATCTAAAATAAACCCTAAACCTTAAAACCTTAACCCTAAACACTAATCTTTTTTAGCCTAAACTCTAAAACCCTAAATTTTGAAAATGTAAGAGCCTAAACTGTAAAACCCAGAAACCATAACATGGAAAGACCAAAAACTCTAACCTTTAAACCCTAAACCCTTGAATCATAACTATAAAACCCAAAATCCCAAACACTAAACCCTAAACCCTTGAAATCCTAAATCCTGAACCCTTAACCCTAAGCTTTATCTATTAAACACTAAACCCTAAAACCCTTAACCCTAAAACTCTAAACTGAAAACCCTAAAATTTAAACCCTAAAACCCCAAAACCCTAAAACTCTAAACCACAAACCCTTGAAATTCTAAACCGTGAACCTTAAACCCTAAACTTTATCTATTAAACACTAAATCCTAGAACCCTACAACCCTAAACTTTTTTCGCCTAAAACCTAAAACCTTAAATTTAGAAAGTGTATAACCCTAAAACGCAAAATCCTAAAACCCTAATATGGAAAACCTAAAACCTTAACATTGACACCCCAAAACCCGAAACAATAAACCCTAAGCCTAAACGTAAATCCCTAAACCCAAGAACCCTAAACCTTAAACCCTAAAACCTAAACCCTAAACCTAGAACACTAAAACCCTAATACGGAAAACATAAAACCCTAACATTGAAACCTTTAAGTCCAAAAACCCTAAAACCCTAAACCCCAAACCCGTGAAATCCTAAATCCTGCACCCAAAACCATAACCTTTATCTACTAAACTCTAAATCCTAGAACCCTAACACCTTTAACTTTTTTAGCCTAAACTCTAAAACCCTAAATTTAGAAAGTGTATAACCGTAAAACGTAAAACCCCAAAACCCTAACATAGAAAACCAAAAGCGCCGACATTGACACCCCAAAACCCTAAACCCTAAATGTAAAACCCGATACCCTAAACCCTAAATCCCTAAAACGCTAAAAACCCTAGGCATGAAAACCTGTACCCTAAAAGACTAAAACCTTAAAAAATAAACCCTAAACCCTAAAACCTTGAACCCTAAACTCTAACTTGTTTAGCCTGAACCCAAAAACCCTGAATTTCGAAAGTGTAAGAGATTAAACCGTAAAACCCTAAAACCATAACATAAACTACCTAAAACCCTAACATTGAAACCCTAAACCCTAAACTCTAAAACCTTAAACCCTAAACCCTTGAAATCCTAAGTTGTGATCCCCAAACCCTAACCTTTATCTATTAAACAATAAATTCTAGAACCCTTAAAACCCAAACTTTATTAGCCTATACCCTAAAAGCATAAATTTGGAAAATGTATAACCATGTAATGTAAAACCTTAAACCCTAACATGGAAAACCTTGAACCCTAACATTGACACTCCAAAACCCTAAACCATAAAACCTTAACCCTAAAAATCCTAATGAGGAAAACCTAAAACCTCAAAAAATAAAATCTAAACCCTAAAACCCTAAACCCTAAACTCTAAAACCAAAAACCTGAAAACCCTTAATATCAAACCCATGAAATCCTAAACTGTGACCCTAAAACCCTAACCTTTATCTATGAAACACTAAATCCTAGAACCCTAAAATCCTACACTTTTTTAGCCTAAACCCCAAAACCCTAAATTTAGAAAGTGTATAACCCTAAAACGTAAAAGCCTAGTATGGAAAACCTAACTAACATTGACACTACAAAACCCTAAACCCTTAACCCTAAAACTTAAATCCTAAAACCCTAAAAACCCTAACATGTAAAACCTAAGCACTAAAAACCTAAAACCTGAAAATTAACCCTAAACCGTAAACACTAAACTTTTTTAGCCTAAATGCTAAAACCCTGAATTTTGAAAGTGTAAAAGCCTAAACTGTAAAACCCAAAAATCTTAAAATGGAAAACCTAAAACAATAACATTGAAAGCCTAAACCCTACACCTTAAACTATAAAACTTTAAATCCTAAACGCTAAATCCTAAACAGCTGAAATCTAAAATTGTGAACCCTTAACCCTAAAACTTTATCTATTAAACTCTAAACCCGAAACCCCAAACCATAAACCCAAAATGCTGAACCCTAAACCCTAAAACCCTAAAAACCCTAACAAGGAAACCTAAACCCTAAAAACCTAAAACCTTAAAAATAAACCAAAAACCCTAAAATCCTAAACCCAAAACCCTAAAACCTTAATATCGAAACCCAAAAACCTTTAACATCAAACCCTTGAAATCCTAAACCATGAACCCTAAACTCTAGCCTTTATCTATCAAACACTAAATCCTACAACCCTAAAATCCCAAACATTTTTAGCCTAAACCAAAAAACCCTAAATTTAGAAAGCGTATAACCCTAAAACGTAAAACCCTAGCATGGAGAATATAACTAACATTGACACTGCAAAACACTAGATCCTAAACCCTAAAACCTAAATCTTGAAACCCTAAAAACCCTAGCATGTAAAACCTAAACCTAAAATCCTATAACCATAAAAAATAAACCATAAACCCTAAACACTAAACTTTTTTAGCCTAATCCCTAAATCCCTGAATTTTGAAAGTGTAAAAGCCTAAATTGTAAAACCCAAAAAACATAACATGGAAAACCAAAAACCCTAAACCCTTGAAGCCGAACTATTAAACCCTGAATCCTAAACCCTAAACCCCTTGAAATCCTAAATCATTAACCCTTAACGCTACACTTTATCTATGAAATCCTAAATCATGAACCCTAAACCCTAAATCATGAAATCCTGAATCATGAACCTTTAACACTCAATCCTAGATCCCTAACACCCTAAACTCTTTTAGCCCAAACCTTAAAACCCCGACTTTAAAAAGTGTATAACCTAAAAACCCCAACATAGAAAACGTAAAACCCTTATATTGACATCCCAAAACCCTAAACCCTAAAGGTAAAACCTGAACCCTAAACCCTAAAACATGAAAACCCTAAAGACCCTAACATGGGAAACATATAACTTGAACACTAAAACCTTAAAAAATAAACCCTAAACATTGAACTTGTTATGACTAAACCCTAAAACCTTTAATTCTAAAAGTGTAAGAGCCTAAACCGTAAAACCCTAAAACCATATACAGTAAAGGATCGTTTCCCCCCTTAATCCAAACCTAAAACCCTAACATTGAAACTCTAAACCTAAAACTGTAAAACCCTAAACCCTAAACCCTAGCAATCCTAAATCGTGAACCCAAAACCCTAACCTTTACCTATTAAACACTAAATCCTAGAACCCTAAAACCCCAAACTTTATTAGCCTATACCCCAAAACCCTAAATTTAGAAAGCGTATAGTCCTGTAATATAAAACTCTAAAACCCTAACATGGAAAACCTTAAACCTAATATTGACACTCCAAAAATCTAAAACCTAAAACCTTAACCCTAAAAATCCTAAAACCATAAAAAATAAATTCTAAACCCTAAACACCAAACTTTTTTAAGCTAAACCCTAAATCCCTGAATTTTGAAAATGTAGGAGCCTAAACTGTAAAACCCAGAAACAATAACATGAAAAACCAAAAACCCTAACATTGAAACCCTAAACCCTTGAACCCTAACCATAAAACCCTAAACCCCAAACCCCTTGAAATCCTAAATCTTGAACCCTTAACCCTAAACTTTATCTATTAAACACTAAACCCTAGAAGCCCAAAACCCTAAACCTTAAACCCCAAACCCTAAACCCGAAAACTCTAAACCGAAAACCCTAAAACAAAAAACCCTAACATTGAAACCCTGAAACCCAAAAGCACTAAAATCATAAACCCCAAACCCTTGAAATCCTAAACCATGAACCTTAAACCCTAACTGTTATCTATAAAACACTAAATCCTAGAATGCTACAACCCTAAATTTCTTTTCCGAAAACCTAAAATAATGAATTTAGAAAGTGTATAACCCTAAAACGCAAAATCTCTAAACCCTAACATGGAAAACCTAAAACCGTAACATTGACACCCCAAAACCCAAAACCCAAGCCTAAACGTAAATCCCTAAACCCAAGAACACTAAACCTTAAGCCCTAAACCCCAAATCGTAAAACACTAAAATCCTAACACGGAAAACCTAAAACCTTAAACTTGCTTAGACTAAACCCTAAAATACTGAAATTTAAAAGTGTAAGAGCCTAAGCCGTAAAACACTAAAACCATAACATAAAAAACAAAAAACCCTAACATTGAAACCCTAAACCCCAAAACCTTGAAATCCTAAATCGTGAACCCTTAACCCTAAACTTCATCTATTAAACACTAAACCCTAGAACACTAAAACCCTAAACGCCAAACCATAAACCCTAAACCCTGAACCCTAAACGCAAAAACTCTAAACCCGAAACCCTAAAACAAAATACCCTAACATTAAAACCCTAAAACCCTAAACCCCGAACCTTGGAAATCCTAAACCATGAACCTTAAACCCTCACCTTTATCTATTAAACTCCAAATCCTCGAACCTTATAACCCTAAACTTTTTTAGCCTAAAACCTAAAACCCTAAATTTATGAAGTGTATAACCCTAATATATAAAACTTGAAAACCCTAACATGGAAAACATAAAACCGTAACATTGACACGCCAAAACCCAAATAAGCTTAAACGTAAATCCCTAAACCTTAAACCCAAAACCCTAAATCGTAAAACACTAAAACCCTAACACAGAAAACCTAAAACCTTAACATTGAAACCCTAAAATCCCAAAACCCTAAAGTCCTAAATGCCAAACCCTTGAAATCCTAAACCGAGAACCGTCAACCCTAACTTTTATCTATTAAACACTAAATTCTAGAACCCTAATACCCTAAACTTTTTTAACCTAAACCCTAAAACCCTAAATTCAGAAAGTGTATAACCATATAACCCAAATATAGAAAACCTAAAACCCTAATATTAATACCCCAAAACCCTAAACCCTAAACGTAAAACCCTAACCCTAAACCCTAAACCCTAAAACCCAAAAACCCAAAAAACTCTAACATGGAAAACCTATACCCTGAAACACTAAAACCTTAAAAAATAAACACTAAACTTGCTTAGCCTAAACCCTACAACCCTGAATTTTAAAAGTGTGAGAGCCTAAGCCGTAAAACCAAAAAACCATAACATAAAGAACCAAAAACCTTAACATTGAAACACTAAACCCTTGAAACCTAACTATAAAACCCAAAATGCTAAACCCTAAACCCCGAAACCTTGAAATCCTAAATCGTGAACCCTTAACCCTAAACTTTATCTATTAAACACTAAACCCTAGAACCCTCAAACCCTACACGCCAAACCCTAAACCCTGAACCCTAAACGCAAAAACTCTAAACAGAAAACCCTAAAACAAAAAACTCTAACATTGAAACCCTAAAACCGTAAAATCCTAAACCCCGAACCTTGGAAATCCTAAACCATGAACCTTAAACCCTAACCTTTATCTATTAAACACTAAATCCTAGAACCCTATAACCCTAAACTTTTTTAGCCTGAAACCTAAAACCCTAAATTTAGAAAGGGTATAACCCTAAAATATAAAACTCGAAAACCCTAACATGGAAAACCTAAAACCGAAACATTGACACCCCAAAACCCAAAACTCTAAACCCTAAGCATAAACGTAAATCCCTACCCCAAGAACCCTAAACCTTAAACCCTAAATCCTAAACCGTAAAACACTAAAACCCTAACACTGAAAACCTAAAAACCTAACATTGAAACCCTAAAATCCCAAAACCCTAAAGCCCTAAACCCTAAACCCTTGAAATCCTAAACCGTGAACCCTCAACCCTAACCTTTATCTATTAAACACTAACTTCTAGAACCCAAAACCCTAAACCTTTTTAACCTAAACCCTAAAACCCTAAATTTAGAAAGTGTATAACCCTAAAACCCAAACATAGAAAACCTAAAACCCTAATATTAATACCCCAAAACCCTAAACCCTAAACGTAAAACCCTCACCTTAAACCCAAAACCCTAAAACCCGAAAACCCTAAAAACTCTAACATGGAAAACCTATACCCTAAAACACTAAAACCTTACAAACTAAACGCTAAACCCTAAATCCTAAACACTAAACTTGCTTAGCCTAAACCCTAAAACCCGAAATTTTGAAGTTGTTAGAGCCTAAGCCGTAAAGCCCTAAAACCATAACATAAAAAACAAAAATCCCTAACATTGAAACCCTAAACCCTTGAACCCTAACTACAAAACTCTAAATGCTAAACCCTAAACCCTAAAACCTTGAAATCGTAAATCGTGAACCCTTAACCCTAAACTTTATCTATTAAACACTAAACCTTAAAACCCTAAACCCTAAACGCCAAATCCTAAACCCTAAACCTTAAACACTGAACTTACTTAGCCTAAACCCTAAAACCCGAAATTTTGAACGTGTAAGAGCCTAAGCCTTAAAACCCTAAAACCAGTGGCCCACCCGAGAAAAGAAAAAAACTTTAAGAATTTTGATATTTTTATATTCAAGCCCCTCCAATTTTTTTTTTTTTCAATAGATCCCCACAATTTATAGGCTGCGGCTGCTGATTAAAAAAAAAATGTATTTTTCCAATGTTAATTAGCCCCTCCAAATTTTCTTTCCTAGTTCCGCCACTGCCGAAAACCATAACATGAAAAACCAAAAACCCTAACATTGAAACTCTAAACGCTTGAACCTTAACTATAAAACTCTAAATGCTAAACCCTTAATCCTAAAACCTTGAAATCGTAAATCGTGAACCCTTAACCCTAAACTTTATCTATTAAACACTAAACCCTAGAACCCTAAACCCTAAACCCAAAACACCAAACCTTAAACCATGAACCCTAAACGTAAAAACTCTAAACCAAAAACACTAAAACAAAAAACCCTAACATTGAAACCCTAAAACCCCAAAACCCTAAACCCTAAACCTTGGAAATCCTAAACCATGAACCTTAAACCCTAACCTTTATCTATTAAACACTAAATCCTTGAACCCTATAACCCCAAACTTTTTTGGCCTAAAACCTAAAACCCTAAATTTAGAAAGTATATAACCCTAAAATATAAAACTCGAAAACCCTAACATGGAAAACCTAAAACCCTAACCTGACAGCCCAAAACCCTAAACCCTAAGCCTAAACTTAAACCCCTAAACCCAAGAACCCTAAACCTTAAACCTTAAACTTTAAACCCTAAACCGTAAAACATTTAAAATCCTAACACGGAAAACCTAAAACGCTAACATTGAAACCCTAAAATCCCAAAACCCTAAAACCCTAAACCCCAAACCATTGAAATCCTAAACCATGAACCCTACACCTTAACCTTCATCTAGTAAACACAAAATCCTAGAACCCTAACACCCTAAATTTTTTAACCTAAACCCTAAAACCCTATACTTAGAAAGTGTATAACCCTAAAACGTAAAACCCTAAAACCCGAACATAGAAAACCTAAAACCCTAACATTGGCACCCCAAAAGCTTAAACCCTAAACGTAAAACTCGAAACCCCAAACCCTAAACACCAAAACTCTAAAACCCTCACATGGAAACCTAAACCCTAAAACAGTAAAACTTAAAAAATAAACCCTAAACCCTAAAAGCCTAAAACCTAAACAATAAACTTGTTTAGCCTGAACCCTAAAACCCTGCATTTTGAAAGTGTAAGAGCCTAACCATAAACCCCTTAAACCATAACTTGAAAAACCTAAAACCTTAACATTGAGACCTAAACATTAAACTATAAAACCCTAAACCCTTGAAATCCTAGTTCTTGAACCGTAAACCCTAACCTTTATCTATTAAACACTAAATCCTAGAACCCCAAAACCCCCAAATTTTATTAGCCTATACCCTAAAACCCTAAATTTAGAAAGTGTGAAACCCTGCAACGTAAAACCCTAAAACCCTAACATGGAAAACCTTAAACCCTTACCTTGACACTAAAAAACCCTTAACCCTAAAACCTTAACCCTAAAACCCTAAACCCAAAAACCCTAAAACCTTTAACATCAAACCCATGAAATCTTAAACCCTGACTCCTATACCCTAACCTTTATCTTTGAAACACTAAATCCTAGAACCCTAAAATCCTAAACTTTTTTATCCTAATGCTCATATCCCTAAATTTAAAAAGTGTATAACCCTAAAATGTAAAACCTTAAAACCCTAGCATGGAAACCTAACTTTGACACTGCAAAACACTAGACCCTAACCCCTAAAACCTAAATCTTGAAACTCTAAAAACCTTTACATGTAAAACCAAAACCCTAAGAATTTAAAACCAGAAAAAAAAGCCCTAAACCCTAAAACCCTAAACATTAAACTTTTTTAGCCTAAATCCTAAATCCCTGTATTTTGAATGTGTTAGAGCCTAAACTGTAAAACCCAAAAACCATAACTTGGAAAACCAAAAACCTTAACGTTGAAACCCTAAACCTTTGAACCATAACTATAAAACCCTAAATCCTAAACCCTAAAAACCCTAAAAACCATAACATGGAAAACCTAAACTCTAAAACCTTAAAAATCCTAACATGGAAACCTAAACCCTAAAATTCTAAAACCTTAAAAAATAAACCCTAAACCCTAAAACTCTAAACCCTAAACCCTAAAACTCTAAACCCTAAACCCTAGAACCCTAAACCTAAAACCTAAAACACTAACATATAAACTCAAAAACCTAAGAACCCTAAAACCTTTAACATCAAACCATTGACATCCTAATCGTGAACCAGAAACCCAAACCTTTATCGATGAAACACGAAATCCTACAACCCTAAAATCCAAAACTTTTTTAGCCTAAACCCCAAAGCCCTAAATTTAGAAAGTGTATAACCCTAAAACGTAAAACCCTAAAACCCTACCATGAAAAACCTAACTAACAATTATACTACAAAACCCAAGAACCTAAACCCTAAAACCAAAATCTTAAAACCCTAAAAACCTAAAACCATAAAAATTAAACCCTAAGCACTAAACTTTTTTATCCTAAACCCGAAAACCTTTAATTTTTAAAGTGTACGAGCCTAAACTGTAAAACCAAAAAACCATAACAGGAAAAACCAAAAGCCCTCACATTGAAACCCTAAACCCTTGACCCCTAACTATAAAAACCTTAAATCCTAATCCCTAAACCCCAAAACCTTGAAATCCTAAATCGTGAACCCTTAACCCTAAACTTTATCTATTAAACACTAAACCATAGAAATCTAAAACCTAAACCCTAAACGCCAAACCCTAAACCCTAAACCCTAAACGTAAAAACTCGAAACCCAAAATCCTAAAACAAAAAGCACTAACACTGAAACCATAAAACCCCAAAACCCTAAACCCCGAACCTTGGAAATCCTAAACCATGAACCTTAAACCCTAACCTTTAAATATTAAACACTAAATCCCAGAACCCTACAACCCTTGAAATCCAAAAACCCCAAAATCCAAAAACCCTAGACCCGAAACCCTTGAAATCCTAAATCGTGAACTTTAAACCCAAGCCTTAACCTTAAACCCTAGCTTTTATCTATTAAACACTAACTCCTAGAACCCTAAGACCCTAAACATTTTTAGCCTAAACCCTAAAACCCAAGATTTAGAATGTGTATAACCCTAAAACGTAAAGCCGTAACATGGAAAACCTAAAAACCTATTATTTACAGTCCAAAGCCCTTAGTTTAAACGTAAAACCCAAAACCCTAAACCCTAAAACTTTAAACCCTAAACCCTAAACACTTGAAATCCTAAATTGTGAACCCTAAACCCAAACCTTTATCTATTAAACACTAAACCCAAAGCCCAAAGCCCTAAAACGTAAAACCCTAAAACCGTAATATGGAAAACCTAAAACCCTAACATTGAAACCCTAAACCCCAAAACCCTAAAACCCGAACCCTTGAAATCCTACACCGTGAACCCTAAACCCTAACCTTTATCTATAAACACTAAATCTTAGAACCCTAAAGCCCTAAACTTTTTTAGCGTAAACCCTAAAACTCTAAATTTAGAAAGTGTATAACCCTAAAACCCTAACATTGAAAACCTAAAATCCTAACATTGACACCCCAAAACCCTAAACCCTAAATGTAAAACCCTAAACCCTAAACCCAAAAATCCTAAAACCCTTAACATCAAACCCTTGAAATCCTAAACCGTGAACCTTAAACCCTAACATTTATCTATGAAACACTAAATCCAAAAACCCTAAAATCCTAAACTTTTTTAGGCTAAACCCAAAAACCCTAAATTTAGAAAGTGTATAAACCTAAAACGTAAAACCCTAGCATGGAAAACCTAACAATCATTGACGCTACAAAGCCCTAAACCATAAACCCCTAGGCCCTAAAACCTAACTCCTAAAACACAAAAAACCTAAAAATGGAAAACCTAAAACCTCAAAAAATAAACCCTAAACCCTAAAACCCTAAATTTTGAAAGTGTAAGAGCCTAAACCGTAAAACCCTAAAGCCATAACATGGAAAACCTACAACCCAAACATTAAAACCATAAACCTTAAACCCTCCTAAACCCTTGAAATCCTATATCGTGAACCCTAAACCCTAACCTTTTTCTGTTAAACATTAAATCCTAGAACCCGAAAACCCAAAACTTTATTAGCCTATACCCTAAAACCCTAAATTTAAAAAGTGTAAAACTGTGAAATGTAAAACCCTAAAACCATAACATGCAAAACCTTAAACCCTAACATTGACACTCAAAAAACCTAAACCCTAAACCCTAAAATCCTAAAAACCATAACATGGAAAACCTAAACCGTAAAAACCTAAAACCTTAAAAAATAAAACCAAAACTCTAAACCCGAAACCCTAAAACCTAAAACCCTAACATTGAAACCGTAAAACCCGAAAACATAAAACCCTAAACCCCAAAACCTTGAAATCCTAAACCGTGAACCTAAAACCCTAACCTTTATCTATTAAATACTAGATTATAGAAACCTACAACCATAAACCTTTTCAGCCAAAAACCTGAAGCCCTAAATTCAGAAAGTGTATAACCCTAAAACGTAAAACCCTAAAACCTAACATGATTAACCTAAAACGTAACATTGACACCCTAAAACCCTAAACCCTAAGTCAAAACGTAAAACCCTAAAACCCTAAACTCTAAACCCTAACCCCTAAAACCCTTAAAACCCTAACATGGAAAACCTAAACCCTAAAACCGTAAAAAATAAACCCTAAAACCCTAAACCCTAACCTTTATCAATTAAACACTATATCCTACAACCCTAAAACCCCAAACTTTATTAGCCTATACCCTGCAAACCCAAAATTTAGAAAGTGTAACCCTGAAACGTAAAACCCTTAAACCCTAACTGGAAAACCTTAAACCCTAAAATTGACACTCCAAAACCATAAACTCCAAATGCAAAACCCTAAACCTAAAACCCTAAAAATCCTAACATGGAAATGTAAACCGTAAAATCCTAAAACCTTAAAAAATGAACCCTAAACCCGAAAACCATAAACCCAAAATCCTAAGACCCTAACATCGAAACTTAAAAACTCACGAACCCGAAAACCTTTAACATCAAACCATTGAAATCCAAAACCGTGAACCCTAAACCCTAACCTTTATCTATGAGACAATAAATCCTACAACCCTAAAATCCTAAACTTTTTTAGCCTAAACCCCAAAGCCCTAAATTTAGAAAGTGTATAATCCTAAAATGTAAAACTCTAAAACCCTACCATGAAAAACCTAACAAACAACGATACTACAAAACCCTAGAACCTAAACCCTAAAACCAAAATCTTGAAACCTGAAAAACCCTAACATGTAAAACCTAAAACCATAAAAAATAAACCCTAAACACTAAACTCTTTTAGCCTAAACCCTAAAACCCTGAATTTTGAAAGTGTAAGAGCTTAAACTCCAAAACCCAAAAACCATAATAGGGAAAACTAAAAACCCTAACACTGAAACCCTAAACCCTTGAACCCTAACTATAAAACCGTAAACGCTAAACCCTAAACCCCAAAACCTTAAAATCCAAAATCGTGACCCCTTAACCCTAAACTTTATCTATTAAACACTAAACCCTAGAACCCTAGAACCCTAAACCCTAAACGCCAAACCCTAAACAGTAAACCCTAAATGTAAAAACTCTAAACCTAAAACCCTAAAACAAAAAACCCTAACATTGAAACCCTAAAACCCCAAAACCCTAAACCTCGAACCTTGGAAATCCTAAACCATGAACCTTAATCCCGAACCTTTATCTATTAAACACTAAATCCTAGAACCCTATAACCCTAAACCTTTTTAGCCTAAAACTTAAAACCCTAAATTTAGAAAGCGTATAACCCTAAAATATGAAACTCAAAAACCCTAACATGGAAAACCTAAACCGTAACATTGGCACGCCAAAACCCTAAACCCTAAGCTTAAACGTAAATCCCTAAGCCCAAGAACCCTAAATCTTAAACCCTAAACCCTAAATCGTAAGACACTAAAACCCAAACACGAAAAACCTAAAACCTTAACATTGAAACCCTAAAATCCCAAAACCATAAAGCCCTAAACCCCAAACCCTTGAAATCCTAAACTGTGAACCCTCAACCCTAACCTTTATCTATTAAACACTAAATTCTAGAACCCTAACGCCCTAAACTTTTTTAACCTAAACCCTAAAACCCAAAATTTAGAAAGTGTATAACCCTAAAACCCAAACATTAAAAACCTAAAACCCTAATATTAACACCCGAAAACCCTAAACCCTAAAACCCGGAATTTTGAAAGTGTAAGAGCATAAGCCGTAAAACCCTAAAACCATAACAAAAAAAACCAAAAACCCTAACATTGAAACCCTAAACCCCAAAACCTTGAAATCCTAAATCGTGAACCCTTAACCCTAAACTTTAACCCTAAACAATAAACCCTAAACGCCAAACCCTAAACCCTGAACCCTAAACGTAGAAACTCTAAACCCAAAACCCTAAAACAAAAAACCCTAACATTGAAACCCTAAAACCCCAAAACCCTAAACCTCGAACCTTGGAAATCCTAAACCATGAACCTTAAACCCTAACCTTTATCTATTAAACACTAAATCCTAGGACCCTATAACCCTAAACTTTTTTAGCCTAAAACCTAAAACCCTAAATTTAGAAAGTGTATAACCCTAAACTATAAAACTCGAAAACCCTAACATGGAAAACCGAAAACCCGAACCTGACACTCCAAAACCCTAAACCCCAAACCGTAAGCCTAAACGTAAATCTCTAAACCCAAGAACCCTAAACTTTAAACACTAAACTCTAAACCCTAAACCGTAAAACTCTAAAATCCTAACACAGAAAACCTAAAACGCTAACATTGAAACCCTAAAATCCCAAAACCTTAAAACCCAAAACCCCAAACCCTTGAAATCCTAAACCATGAACCCTAAACCCTAACCTTCATCTATAAAACACTAAATCCTAGAACCCTAACACCCTAAACTTTTTTAGCCAAAACCCAAAATTTAGAAAGTGTATAACCCTAAAACTTAAAACCCTAAAACCCTAACATAGAAACCCTAAAAGCCTAAAACCTAAACACTAAAGTTGTTTAGCCTGAACCCTGAAACCCTGCATTTTGAAAGTGTAAGAGCCTAAACCGTAAAACCCTAAAACCATAACATGAAAAACCTGAAACCTTAACATTGAGACCCTAAACATTAAACTATAAAACCCTAAACCATAAACCCTTGAAATCCTAGTTCTTGAACCCTAAACCCTAACCTTTATCTATTAAACACTAAATCCTAGAACCCTAAAACCCCCAAATTTTATTGTATAACCCTCAACGTAAAACCCTGAAACCCTAACATGGAAAACCTTAAACCCTTACATTGACACTAAAAAAACCCTTAACTCTAAAACCCTAACATGGAAAACCCTAAACCCTAAACCCAAAAACCCTATAACCTTTAACATCAAACCCATGAAATCCTAAACTGTGAACCCTAATCCCTAACCTTTATCTTTGAAACAATAAATCCTAGAACCCTAAAATTCTAAACTTTTTAGCCTAAACCTCAATTCCCTAAATTTAAAAAGTGTATAAACCTAAAATGTAAAACCTTAAAACCTAAGCATGGAAACCTAACTTTGACACTGTAAAACACTGGACCTTAAACCCTAAAACCTAAATCTTGAAACCCTAAAAACCTTTACATGTAAAACCTAAACCCTAAGAACCTAAAACCATAAAAAAAACCATAAACCCTAAAATCCTATACCCCAAACACTAAACTTTTTTAGCCTAAACCCTAAAACCCTGTATTTTGAAAGTGTAAGAGCCTAAACGGTAAAACCCGAAAACCATAACTTGGAAAACCATAAACCTTAACGTTGAAACCCTAAACCTTTGAAACTATAAAACCCTAAATCCTAAATCCTAAACCCTAAAACCCTAAAAACCATAACATGGAAAACCTAAACCCTAAAACCTTAAAAATCCTAACATGTAAACCTAAACCCTAAAATCCTAAAACCTTAAAAAATAAACCCTAAACCCTAAAACTCTAAATCCTAACCCCTAAAACCCTAAACCTAAATCCCTAAAACCCTAACATCTAAACTAAAAAACCGAAGAACCCTAAAACCTTTAACATCAAACCATTGAAATCCTAAACCGTGAACCCGAAACCCTAACCTTTTTCTATGAAACACGAAATCCTACAACCCAAAAATGCCAAACTTTTTTACCCTAAACGCCAAAGCCCTAAATTTAGAAAGTGTATAACCGTAAAATGTAAAACCCTAAACACCTACCAAGAAAAACCTAACTAACAATGATACTGCAAAACCTAGACCCTAAACCCTAAATCCCAAATCTTGAAACCCTAAAAACTAACATGTAAAACCTAAACCCTAAAAACCTAAAACCATAAAAAATAAACCCTAAACACTAAACTTTTTTAGCCTAAACCCTAAAACCTTTAATTTTGAAAGTGCAAGAGCCTAAACTATAAAATTCTAAAACCTTAACCGGAAAAACCAAAAACCCTCACATTGAAACCCTAAACCCTTGAACCCTAACTATAAAAACCCTAAATCCTAAACCCTAAACCACAAAACCTTGAAATCCTAAATCGTGAACCCTTAACCCTAAACTTTATCTATTAAACACTAAACCCTAGAACACTAAAACCCTAACTTGGAAAACCTTAAACCATAACATTGACACTCCAAAACCCTAAACCCTAAAATCCTAAAAACCCAAACATGAAAACCTAAACCCTAAAAAGCTAGAACCATAAAAAATAAACCCTAACCCCTAAAACCCTAATCCGTAAACCCTAAAACCAGAACACTAAAACCCTATATTTTGAAAGTGTAAGAGCCTAAACTGTAAAACCCAAAAACCATAACATGGAAAACCTAAAACACTAACATTAAAACCCTAAACCTTAAACCCTAAACCCTGGACATCCTAAATCGTGAACCCTTAACCCTAAATTCTATCTATTAAACACCAAGCCCTAGACCCTAAAACCCAAAACCCTAAACCCCAAACCCTAAACCCTAATCGCTGAACCCTAAAACCCTAAACCCTAAAACTCTAAACCCAAAACCCAAAAACCTAAAACCCTAACATTGAAACCCTAAAACCAGAAAACCCGAAAACCCTAAACCCCAAACCCTTGAAATCCTAAACCGTAAGCCTTAAACCCTAACCTTTATCTATTAATCACTAAATCCTAGAACCCTACAACCCTAAACCTTTTTAGCCTAAAACTTGAAACCTGAAATTTAGAAAGTGTATAACCCTAAAGCGTAAAACAATAAAACCCTAACATGGAAAACTTAAAACCCTAACATTAACACCCCAAAACCTTAAACCC
This sequence comes from Catharanthus roseus, assembly GCA_028651295.1. Taxonomy (NCBI): domain Eukaryota; kingdom Viridiplantae; phylum Streptophyta; class Magnoliopsida; order Gentianales; family Apocynaceae; genus Catharanthus; species Catharanthus roseus. The sequence continues at coordinate 4,905,279 of JAPQWS010000142.1, forward strand.
TAAACCCTAAGCCTAAACGTAAAACCCTGAACCCAAGATCCCTTGACCCTAAACCCAAAACCGAAAAGCACTAAAACCCTAACATGGAAAACCTAAAACCCTAACATTGAAACCCTAAAAACCCTAAACCCTTGAAATCCTAAACCGTGAACCCCAAACCCTAACCTTTATCTATAAAACAGTAAATCCTGGAACCCTAAAACCCTAAACTTTTTTAGCCTAAACCTTAAATTCCTAATTTAGAAAGTGCATAATCCTAAAACGTAAAACTCTAAAACCCTAGCATGGAAAACCTAAAACCTTAACATTGACCCCCCAAAACAATAAACACTAAACGTAAAACCCTAAACTCAAAATCCTAAACCCTAAAAACCCTAACATGGAAAACCGAAACCCTAAAACCCTCAAACCATAAAAAATAAACCCTAAACTCTAAACTTGTCTAGCCTAAACGCTAAAACCCTAAATTTCGAAAGTGTAAGAGACTAAACCGTAACACCCTAAAACCTTAACATGGAAAACCTAAAACCCTAACATTGAAACCCTAAACTCTAAACTACAAAACCCTAAACCCTTGAAATACTAAATCGTGAACCCAAGACCCTAACTTTTATCTATTAAAAACTATATCCTAGAACCTTAAACCCCAAACCTTATTAGCATATAGCCTAAAACCCAAAATTTATAAAGTGTACAACCCTGAAATGTAAACTCCAAAAATCCTGACATGGAAAACCTTAAACCCTAACATTGACACTCCAAAACCCTAAACCCTAAACCCTAAACCCTAAAAACCCTAACATGGAAACTTAAACCATTAAAACCTAAAACCTTAAAAAATAAACCCTAACCCCTAAAACCCTAAACCCAAAACCCTAAAACCTAAAACCCTAACATCGAAACCCTAAAACCCTTAACATCAAACCCATGTAATCCTAAACCTTGAATCCAAATCCCTAACCTTTATCTATGAAACACTAAATCCTACAACCCTAAAATCCCAAAATTTTTTAGCCCAAATCCCAAAACCCTAAATTTAGAAAGTGTATAACCCTAAAACGTAAAACCCTAAAATCCTAGCATGAAAAACCTATGTAACATTGACACTGCAAAACCTTATACCCTAAACCCTTAAACCTAAAACTAGAAACCCTAAAAATCCTAACATGTAAAACTAAAAACCTAAGAACCTAAAACCATAAAAAATAAACTCTAAACCCTAAAACCCTAAACCATAAACACTAAACATTTTTAGCCTAAACCCTAAAACCCTGAATTTTGAAAGTGTAAGAGCCTAAACTGTAAAACCCAAAACCATAACATGGAAAACCTAAAACCTTAACATTAAAACCCTTGAACCCTAAACTATAAAACCCTAAATCCTAAACCCTAAACCCTTGAAATCCTAAATCGAAAACCCTTAACCCTAAAATTTATCTATTAAACGCAAAAGCCTATAACCTTTAAACCCTAAACCCTAAACGCCAAACCCTAAACCTTAAACCCTAAAACTCTAAACCGAAAACCCAAAAACAAAAAGAACCTAACATTGAAACCCTAGAACTACAAAACCCTAAAACCTTTAACCCCAAACCCTTGAAATCCTAAACCGTGAACCTTAAACCCTAACCTTTATACATTAAACAGTAAATCCTAGAACCCTACAACCCTAAACTTTTTTAGCCTAAAATCGAAAACCCTAAATTTAGAAAGTGTATAGCCCTAAAACATAAAATCCTAAAATCGAAACATGGAAAACCTAAAACCCTAACATTGAGAACCCAAAACCCTAAACCCTAAACCCTAAGCCTAAATATAAATCCTAAACCTAAGAATCCTAAACCTTAAACCCTAAACTCTAAACCCTAAACCGTAAAACACTAAAACTCTAACAAGGAAAACCTAAAACCCTAGCATTGAAACCGTAAAAATCCCAAAACCCTAAAACCCGAAACCCTTAAAATCTTAAACCGTTAACCCTAAACCCTAACCTTTATTTATTAAACACTAAATCCTAGAACCCAAACACCATAAACTTTTTTAGCCTAAACCCTAAAACCTAAAATTTAAAAAATGTATGACCCTAAAACGTAAAACCCTAAAATCGTAACATAGAAAACCTAAAACCCTAACATGGACACCTTAAAACCCTAAACCCAAAACATAAACCCGAAACCCTAAACCCTAAAACCCTAAAAACCCTAACATGGAAAACATAAACCCTAAAACCTTTAAAAATAAACCCTATACCTTAAAACCCTAAACCCTAAAAACAAAAATTTTTTAGCCTAAACCCTAAAACCTGAATTTTGAAAGTGTAATAGCCTAAAGCGAATAACCCTAAGACCATAATGTAAAAAACCTAAAGCCCTAACATTGAAACCATAAACCTTAAACTATAAAACCCCAAACCCTAATCCTAAATCGTGAACCGTAAACCCTAACCTTTTTCTATTACACACTAAATCCAAGAACCCATAAACCCCAAACATCATTAGCCTATACCCTAAAACCCTAAATGTAGAAAGTGTATATCCCTAAAACATAAAACCCTAAAACCCTAACATGGAAACCCTTAAACCCTAAAATTGACACTCAAAAACCCTAAACCCTAAAACCTTAACCCTAAAACTCTAAAAACCCTAGCATGGAAAACATTAACCCTAAAAACCTAAAACATTACAAAATAAATGCTAAACCTTAAAACCCCTAACCCTAAACCCTAAAACGAAAACCCTGAAACCCTCCACATCAAACCCTGGAAATCCTAAACCGTGAACCCTAAACCCTAACCTTTATCTGTGAAACACTAATTCCTAGAACTCAAAAATCCTAAACTTTTTTAGCCTAAACCTCAAAATCCTAAATTTAGAAAGTGTATAACCCTAGAACGTAAAACCCTAGCATAGAAAACTAAACTAACATTGACACTGCAAAACCCTAGACCCTAATCCCTGAAAACTAAATCTTGAAACAGAAAAAACCCTAACATGTAAAACCTAAACCCTAAAAACCAAAAACAATAAAAAATAAACTCGAAACCCTAAGACCCTAACCCTAAACACGAACTTTTTTAGCCTAAACCCTAAAACCCTGAATTTTGAAAGTGAAAGAGCCTAAACTGTAAAACCCAAAAACCATAACATGGAAAACGAAAAACCCTAACATTAAAACTCTAAACCCTTGAACCATAACCATAAAACCCAAATCGTAAACCCAAAACCCTTGAAAGCCTAAATCGTTAACCCTTAACCCTAAACATTATCTATTAAACACTGAACCCTAGAAACCTAAAACCCTAAACCCTAAACGCCAAACCCTAATCCCTAAACCCTAAAACTCTAACCCGAAAACCCCAAAACAAAAACCCTAAAATTGAGACCCAAAAACAGCAAAACCCTAAACCCTTGATATCAAATACCTTGAACCTTAAACCCTAACCTTTATCTATTAAACACTAAATCCTAGAACCCTATAACCCCAAACTTATTTAGCCTAAAACCTAACACCCTAAATTTAGAAAGTGTATAACCCTAAAACGCAAAATCCTAAAAACCTAACATGGAAAACCTAAAACCCTAACATTCACACCCGAAAACCCGAAACCCTAAACCCTAAGCCTAAAAGTAAATCCCTAAACCCAAGAACCCTAAACCTTAAACCCTAAACCCTAAACCATAAAACACTAAAACCCTAACACGAAAACCTAAAACCCTAACATTGAAACCCTAATATCCCAAAACCCTAAAATCCCAAAACCCTAAACCCCAAACCTTTGAAATCCTAAAATGTGAACCCTAAACCCTAACCTTTATCTATTAAACACTAAATGCTAGAACCCTAACACCCTAAACTTTTTTAGCCTAAACCATAAAACCCTAAATTTAGAAAGTGTATAACCTTAGAAAGTAAAACCCCAATACCCTAACCTAGAAAACCTAAAACCCTAACATCCTAAACCCTAAAAGCTAAATCTTGAAACCCTAAAAACCCTAGCATGTAAAACCTAAACCTAAAATCCTATAACCATAAAAAATAAACCATAAACCCTAAACACTAAACTTTTTTAGCCTAAACCCTAAATCCCTGAATTTTGAAAGTGTAAAAGCCTAAATTGTAAAACCCAAAAAACATAACATGGAAAACCAAAAACCTTAAACCCTTGAAGCCGAACTATAAAACCCTGAATCCTAAACCCTAAACCCCTTGAAATCCTAAATCATTAACCCTTAACGCTACACTTTATCTATGAAATCCTAAATCATGAACCCTAAACCCTAAATCATGAAATCCTGAATCATGAACCTTTAACACTCAATCCTAGATCCCTAACACGCTAAACTCTTTTAGCCCAAACCCTAAAACCCCGACTTTAAAAAGTGTATAACCCAAAAACCCCAACATAGAAAACCTAAAACCCTTACATTGACATCCCAAAACCCTAAACCCTAAAGGTAAAACCTGAACCCTAAACCCTAAAACATGAAAACCCTAAAGACCCTAACATGGAAAACATATAACTTGAACACTAAAACCTTAAAAAATAAACCCTAAACATTGAACTTGTTACGACTAAACCCTAAAACCTTTAATTCTGAAAGTGTAAGAGCCTAAACCGTAAAACCCTAAAACCATAGCACAAAAACCTAAAACCCTAACATTGAAACTCTAAACCTAAAACTGTAAAACCCTAAACCCTAAACCCTAGCAATCCTAAATCGTGAACCCAAAACCCTAACCTTTACCTATTAAACACTAAATCCTAGAACCCTAAAACCCCAAACTTTATTAGCCTATACCCCAAAACCCTAAATTTAGAAAGCGTATAGCCCTGTAATGTAAAACTCTAAAAACCTAACATGGAAAACCTTAAACCTAATATTGACGCTCCAAAAATCTAAAACCTAAAACCTTAACCCTAAAAATCCTAAAACCATAAAAAATAAATCCTAAACCCTAAACACTAAACTTTTTTAAGCTAAACCCTAAATCCCTGAATTTTGAAAATGTAGGAGCCTAAACTGTAAAACCCAGAAACAATAACATGAAAAACCAAAAACCCTAACATTGAAACCCTAAACCCTTGAACCCTAACCATAAAACCCTAAACCCCAAACCCCTTGAAATCCTAAATCGTGAACCCTTAACCCTAAACTTTATCTAGTAAACACTAAACCCTAGAAGCCCAAAACCCTAAACCTTAAACCCCAAACCCTAAACCCGAAAACTCTAAACCGAAAACCCTAAAACAAAAAACCCTAACATTGAAACCCTGAAACCCAAAAGCACTAAAATCATAAACCCCAAACCCTTGAAATCCTAAACTATGAACCTTAAACCCTAACTGTTATCTATAAAACACTAAATCCTAGAATGCTACAACCCTAAATTTTTTTCCTGAAAACCTAAAATAATGAATTTAGAAAGTGTATAACCCTAAAACGCAAAATTTGAAACCCTAACATGGAAAACCTAAAACCATAACATTGACACCCCAAAACCCAAAACCCTAAACCCAAGCCTAAACGTAAATCCCTAAACCCAGGAACACTAAACCTTAAGCCCTAAACCCTAAATCGTAAAACACTAAAATCCTAACACGGAAAACCTAAAACCTTAACATTGAAGCCCTAAAATCCCAAAACCCTAAAGCACTAAACCCTAAACCCTCGAAATCCGAAACCGTGAACCTTCAACCCTAACCATTATCTATTAAAAACTAAATTCTAGAACCCTAATACCCTAAACTTTTATAACCTAAACCCTAAAATCCTAAATTTAGAAAGTGTATAACCCCAAAACCCAAACATAGAAAACCTAAATCCCTAATATTAATACCCGAAGACCCTAAATCCTAAACGTAAAACCCTAACCCTAAACCCTAAAACCCGAAAACCCTAAAAACTCTAACATGGAAAACCTATACCCTAAAACACTAAACCCTTAAAAAATAAACCCTAAACACTAAACTTGCTTAGACTAAACCCTAAAATACTGAAATTTAAAAGTGTAAGAGCCTAAGCCGTAAAACACTAAAACCATAACATAAAAAACCAAAAACCCTAACAATGAAACCCTAAACCCCAAAACCTTGAAATCCTAAATCGTGAACCCTTAACCCTAAACTTCATCTATTAAACACTAAACCCTAGAACACTAAAACCCTAAACGCCAAACCCTAAACCCTAAACCCTGAACCCTAAACGCAAAAACTCTAAACCCGAAACCCTAAAACAAAATACCCTAACATTAAAACCCTAAAACCCCGAAACCCTAAACCCCGAACCTTGGAAATCCTAAACCATGAACCTTAAACCCTCACCTTTATCTATTAAACTCTAAATCCTCGAACCTTATAACCCTAAACTTTTTTAGCCTAAAACCTAAAACCCTAAATTTATGAAGTGTATAACCCTAAAATATAAAACTTGAAAACCCTAACATGGAAAACATAAAACCGTAACATTGACACGCCAAAACCCATATAAGCTTAAACGTAAACCCCTAAACCTTAAACCCAAAACCCTAAATCGTAAAACACTAAAACCCTAACACGGAAAACCTAAAACCTTAACATTGAAACCCTAAAATCCCAAAACCCTAAAGTCCTAAATGCCAAACCCTTGAAATCCTAAACCGAGAACCGTCAACCCTAACTTTTATCTATTAAACACTAAATTCTAGAACCCTAACACCCTAAACTTTTTTAACCTAAACCCTAAAACCCTAAATTTAGAAAGTGTATAACCATATAACCCAAATATAGAAAACCTAAAACCCTAATATTAATACCCCAAAACCCTAAACCCTAAACGTAAAACCCTAACCCTAAACCCTAAAACCCGAAAACCCAAAAAAACTCTAACATGGAAAACCTATACCTTGAAACACTAAAACCTTAAAAAATAAACACTAAACTTGCTTAGCCTAAACCCTACAACCTTGAATTTTAAAAGTGTGAGAGCCTAAGCCGTAAAACCAAAAAACCATAACATAAAGAACCAAAAACCTTAACATTGAAACACTAAACCCTTGAAACCTAACTATAAAACCCAAAATGCTAAACCCTAAACCCCGAAACCTTGAAATCCTAAATCGTGAACCCTTAACCCTAAAATTTATCTATTAAACACTAAACCCTAGAACCCTCAAACCCTACAAGCCAAACCCTAAACCCTGAACCCTAAACGCAAAAACTCTAAACAGAAAACCCTAAAACAAAAAACTCTAACATTGAAACCCTAAAACCGTAAAATCCTAAACCCCGAACCTTGGAAATCCTAAACCATGAACCTTAAACCCTAACCTTTATCTATTAAACACTAAATCCTAGAACCCTATAACCCTAAACTTTTTTAGCCTAAAACCTAAAACCCTAAATTTAGAAAGTGTATAACCCTAAAATATAAAACTCGAAAACCCTAACATGGAAAACCTAAAACTGAAACATTGACACCCCAAAACCCAAAACTCTAAACCTAAGCCTAAACGTAAATCCCTACCCCAAGAACCCTAAACCTTAAACCCTAAACCCTAAATCGTAAAACACTAAAACCCTAACACTGAAAACCTAAAAACTTAACATTGAAACCCTAAAATCCCAAAACCCTAAAGCCGTAAACCCCAAACCCTTGAAATCGTAAACCGTGAACCCTCAACCCTAACCTTTATCTATTAAACACTAAGTTCTAGAACCCAAAACCCTAAACTTTTTTAACCTAAACCCTAAAACCCTAAATTTAGAAAGTGTATAACCCTAAAACCCAAACATAGAAAACCTAAAACCCTAATACTAATACCCCAAAACCCTAAACCCTAAACATAAAACCCTAACCTTAAACCCAAAACCCTAAAACCAGTGGCGGAACCACTCCTCCACTCGGGTGGGCTCGAGCCCACCCGAGAAAAGAAAAAAACTTTAAGAATTTTGATATTTTTATATTCAAGCCCCTCCAATTTTGTTTTTTTTCAATAGATCCCCACAATTTATAGGCTGCTGCAACTGATTAAAAAAAAAATGTATTTTTTTTAATGTTAATTAGCCCCTCCAAGTTTTCTTTCCTAGTTCCGCCACTGCCGAAAACCATAACATGAAAAACCAAAAACCCTAACATTGAAACTCTAAACGCTTGAACCTTAACTATAAAACTCTAAATGCTAAACCCTTAACCCTAAAACCTTGGAATCGTAAATCGTGAACCCTTAACCCTAAACTTTATCTATTAAACACTAAACCCTAGAACCCTAAACCCTAAACCCAAAACGCCAAACCTTAAACCATGAACCCTAAACGTAAAAACTCTAAACCAAAAACACTAAAACAAAAAACCCTAACATTGAAACCCTAAAACCCCAAAACCCTAAACCCCAAACCTTGGAAATCCTAAACCATGAACCTTAAACCCTAACCTTTTATCTATTAAACACTAAAGCCTTGAACCCTATAACCCCAAACTTTTTTAGCCTAAAACCTAAAACCCTAAATTTAGAAAGTATATAACCCTAAAGTATAAAACTCGAAAACCCTAACATGGAAAACCTAAAACCCTAACCTGACAGCCCAAAACCCTAAACCCTAAGCCTAAACTTAAACCCCTAAACCCAAGAACCCTAAACCTTAAACCTTAAACTTTAAACCCTAAACCGTAAAACTATAAAATGCTAACACGGAAAACCTAAAACGCTAACATTGAAACCCTAAAATCCCAAAACCCTAAAACCCTAAATCCCAAACCATTGAAATCTTAAACCATGAACCCTACACCTTAACCTTCATCTAGTAAACACGAAATCCTAGAACCCTAACACCCTAAATTTTTTAACCTAAACCCTAAACCCTATACTTAGAAAGTGTATAACCCTAAAACGTAAAACCCTAAAACCCTAACATAGAAAACCTAAAACCCTATCATTGGCACCCCAAAAGCTTAAACCCTAAACGTAAAACTCGAAACCCCAAACCCTAAACACCAAAACCCTAAAAACCCTCACATGGAAACCTAAACCCTAAAACAGTAAAACCTTAAAAAAAAAACCCTAAACCCTAAAACCTAAAACATAAACAGTAAACTTGTTTAGCCTGAACCCTAAAACCCTGCATTTTGAAAGTGTAAGAGCCTAACCGTAAACCCCTTAAACCATAACTTGAAAAACCTAAAACCTTAACATTGAGACCCTAAACATTAAACTATAAAACCCTAAACCCTTGAAATCCTAGTTCTTGAACCTAAACCCTAACCTTTATCTATTAAACACTAAATCCTAGAACCCCAAAACCCCCAAATTTTATTAGCCTATACCCTAAAACCCTAAATTTAGAATGTGTAAAACCCTGCAACGTAAAACCCTAAAACCCTAACATGGAAAACCTTAAACCCTTACCTTGACACTAAAAAACCCTTAACCCCAAAACCTTAACCCTAAAACCCTAAACCCAAAAACCCTAAAACCTTTAACATCAAACCCATGAAATCCTAAACCCTGACTCCTTTACCCTAACCTTTATCTTTGAAACACTAAATCCTAGAACCCTAAAATCTTAAACTTTTTTAGCCTAAACCTCAAATCCCTAAATTTAAAAAGTGTATAACCCTAAAATGTAAAACCTTAAAACCCTAGCATGGAAACCTAACTTTGACACTGCAAAACACTAGACCCTAACCCCTAAAACCTAAATCTTGAAACTCTAAAAACCTTTACATGTAAAACCAAAACCCTAAGAATCTAAAACCATAAAAAAAAACCCTAAATCCTAAAACCCTAAACATTAAAATTTTTTAGCCTAAACCCTAAATCCCTGTATTTTGAATGTGTAAGAGCCTAAACTGTAAAACCCAAAAACCATAACTTGGAAAACCAAAAACCTTAACGTTGAAACCCTAAACCTTTGAACCATAACTATAAAACCCTAAATCTTAAACCCTAAAAACCATAACATGGGAAACCTAAACTCTAAAACCTTAAAAATCCTAACATGGAAACCTAAACCCTAAAATCCTAAAACCCTAAAAAATAAACCCTAAACCCTAAAACTCTAAACCCTAAACCCTAGAACCCTAAACCTAAAACCCTAAAACACTAACATATAAACTCAAAAACCTAAGAACCCTAAAACCTTTAACATCAAACCATTGACATCCTAATCGTGAACCCGAAACCCAAACCTTTATCGATGAAACACGAAATCCTACAACCCTAAAATCCAAAACTTTTTTAGCCTAAACCCCAAAGCCCTAAATTTAGAAAGTGTATAACCCTAAAACGTAAAACCCTAAAACCCTACCATGAAAAACCTAAGTAACAATTATACTACAAAACCCAAGAACCTAAACCCTAAAAATAAAATCTTAAAACCCTAAAAACCTAAAACTATAAAAAATAAACCCTAAGCACTAAACTTTTTTAGCCTAAACCCTAAAACCTTTAATTTTTAAAGTGTAAGACCCTAAACTGTAAAACCCAAAAACCATAACAGGAAAAACCAAAAGCCCTAACATTGAAACCCTAAACCTTTGACCCCTAACTATAAAAACCCTAAATCCTAAACCCTAAACCCCAAAACCTTTAAATCTTAAATCGTGAACCCTTAACCCTAAACTTTATCTATTAAACACTAGACCCTAGAACACTAAAACCGTAAACCCTAAACACCAAACGCTAAACCCTGAACATAAAACTCTAAACCCAAAACCCTAAAACAAAAAATCCTAACATTGAAACCCTCAAAACCCAAAACCCAAAACCCCGAACCTTAGAAATCCTGAACCATGAACCTTAAACCCTAACCTTTATCTATTAAACACCAAATCCTCGAACCCCACAACCCTTGAAACCTTAACACTAAGCCAAAATGTAAAACCCTAAACTCTAAACCCTAAACCCTAAAACCCTAAAAACCCTAACATGGAAAACCTAAACCCTGACCCTAATACCCTAAACACTAAACTTGTTTAGCCTAACGCTAAAACCTGAATTTTTAAAGTGTAAGCGCCTAAACCATAAAACCCTAAAACCATAACATGGAAACCCTAAAACCCTAACTTAGAAACCTTAACCCTTGAACCCTAACTATAAAACTCTAAATGCTAAACCCTAAACCCTAAACCCTAAAACCTTGATATCGTAAATCATTAACCCTTAACACTAAACTTTATCTATTAAACACTAAACCTTAGAACCCTAAACCATAAACCCTAAACGCAAACCCTAAACCCTAAACGTAAAAACTCTAAACCCAAAACCCTAAAACAAAAACCCCTAACATTGAAACCCAAAAACCCCTAAACCCTAAACCTCGAACCTTGGAAATCCTAAACCATGAAACTTAAACCCAAACCTTTATCTATTAAACACTACATCCTAGGACCCTATAACTCTAAACTTTTTTAGCCTAAAACCTAAAACCCTAAATTTAGAAAGTGTATAACCCAAAACTATAAAACTCGAAAACCCTAACATGGAAAACCTAAAACCCTAACCTGACACCCCAAAACCCTAAACCCTAAACTCTAAGCCTAAACGTAAATCCCTAAACCCAAGAACCCTAAACCTTAAACCCTAAACTCTAAACCCTAAACCGTAAAACTCTAAAATCCTAACACGGAAAACCTAAAATGCTAACATTGAAACACAAAAATCCTAAAACCCTAAAACCCTAAACCCCAAACCCTTGAAATCCTAAACCATGAACCCTAAACCCTAACCTTCATCTATTAAACACTAAATCCTAGAACCCTAACACCCTAAACATCTTTAGCCTAAACCCTAGATTTAGAAAGTGTATAACCCTAAAACGTAAAACCCTAAAACCCTAACATTGACACCCCAAAAGCTTAAACCCTAAATGTAAAACTCGAAACCCTAAACCCTAAACACTAAAACCCAAAAAACCCTCACATGGAAACCTAAACCCTAAGAAACTAAAACCTTAAAAAATAAACCCTAAACCCGAAAAGCCTAAAACCTAAACACTAATCTTGTTTAGCCTGAACCCTAAAACCCTGCATTTTGAAAGTGTAAGAGCCTAAACCGTAGAACCCTAAAACCGTAACATGAAAAACCTAAAACCTTAACATTGAGACCCTAAACATTAAACTATAAAACCCTAAACCCCAAACCCTTGAAATCCTAAACCATGAACCCTAAACCCTAACCTTCATCTATTAAACACTAAATCCTAGAACCCTGACACCCTAAACTTTTTTAGCCTAAACCCTAGATTTAGAAAGTGCATAACCCTAAAACGTAAAACCCCAAAACCCTAACATTGACACCCCAAAAGCTTAAACCCTTAACGTAAAACTCAAAACGCTAAACCCTAAACACAAAAACCCAAAAAACCCTCACATGGAAACCTAAACCCTAAGAAACTAAAACCTTAAAAAATATACCTTAAACCCGAAAAGCCTAAAACCTAAAAACTAATCTTGTTTAGCCTGAACCCTAAAACCCTGCATTTTGAAAGTGTAACAGCCTAAACTGTAAAACCCAAAACCATAACTTGAAAAACCTAAAACCTTAACATTGAGACCCAAAACATTAAACTATAAAACCCTAAACCCTAAACCCTTGAAATCCTAGTTCTTGAACCCTAAACCCTAACCTTTATCTATTAAACACTAAATCCTAGAACCCTAAAAGCCCCAAATTTAATTAGCCTATACCCTAAAACCCTAAATTTAGAAAGTGTATAACCCTGCAACGTAAAACCCTAAAACCCTAACATGGAAAACCTTAAACCCTTACCTTGACACTAAAAACCCTTAACCCTAAAACCTTAACCCTAAAACCCTAACATGGAAAACGTTAACCCTAAAAAGCAAAAACCTTAAAAAATAAACCCTAAACCCTAAAACCATGAACCCTAAACCCTAAACCCAAAAACCCTAAAACCATTAACATCAAACGCATGAAATCCTAAACCCTGACTCCTATACCCTAACCTTTATCTTTGAAACAATAAATCCTAGAACCCTAAAATCCTAAACTTTTTTAGCCTAAACCTCAAATCCCTAAATTTAAAAAGTGTTTAACCCTAAAATGTAAAACCTTAAAACCATAGCATTGAAACCTAACTATGACACTACAAAACACTAGACCCTAAACCCTAAAACCTAAACCTTGAAACCCTAAAAGCCTTTACATGTAAAACCAAAACCCTAAGAACCTAAAACCATAAAAAAAACCCTATACCCTAAAACCCTAACCTTTATCTTTGAAACAATAAATCCTAGAACCCTAAAATCCTAAACTTTTTTAGCCTAAACCTCAAATCCCTAAATTTTAAAAGTGTTTAACCATAAAATGTAAAACCTTAAAACCCTAGCATGGAAACCTAACTTTGACACTGCAAAACACTAGACCCTAACCCCTAAAACCTAAATCTTGAAACTCTAAAATAAAACCAAAACCCTAAGAATCTAAAACCATTAAAAAAAACCCTAAACCCTAAAACCCTAAACATTAAACTTTTTTAGCCTGAACCCTAAATCCCTGTATTTTGAAAGTGTAAGAGCCGAAACTGTAAAACCCAAAAACCATAACTTGGAAAACCAAAAACCTTAACGTTGAAACCCTAAACCTTTGAACCATAACTATAAAACCCTAAATCCTAAACCCTAAAAACCCTAAAAACCATAACATGGAAAACCTAAACTCTAAAACCTTAAAAATCCTAACATGGAAACCTAAACCCTAAAATCCTAAAACCCTAAAAAATAAACCCTAAACCCTAAAACTCTAAACCCTAAACCCTAGAACCCTAAACCTAAAACCCTAAAACACTAACATATAAACTCAAAAACCTAAGAACCCTAAAACCTTTAACATCAAACCATTGACATCCTAATCGTGAACCCGAAACCCAAACCTTTATCGATGAAACACGAAATCCTACAACCCTAAAATCCAAAACTTTTTTAGCCTAAACCCCAAAGCCCTAAATTTAGAAAGTGTATAACTCTAAAACGTAAAACCCTAAAACCCTACCATGAAAAACCTAAGTAACAATTATACTACAAAACCCAAGAACCTAAACCCTAAAAATAAAATCTTAAAACCCTAAAAACCTAAAACTATAAAAAATAAACCCTAAGCACTAAACTTTTTTAGCCTAAACCCTAAAACCTTTAATTTTTAAAGTGTAAGAGCCTAAACTGTAAAACCCAAAAACCATAACAAGAAAAAACCAAAAGCCCTAACATTGAAGCCCTAAACCCTTGACCCCTAACTATAAAAACCCTAAATCCTAAACCCTAAACCCCAAAACCTTTAAATCCTAAATCGTGAACCCTTAACCCTAAACTTTATCTATTAAACACTAGACCCTAGAACACTAAAACCGTAAACCCTAAACACCAAATGCTAAACCTTGAACATAAAACTCTAAACCCAAAACCCAAAAACAAAAAATCCTAACATTGAAACCCTCAAAACCCAAAACCCAAAACCCCGAACCTTAGAAATCCTGAACCATGAACCTTAAACCCTAACCTTTATCTATTAAACACCAAATCCTAGAACCCCACAACCCTTGAAACCTTAACATTGACACCCTAAAACCCTAAACACTAAGCCAAAATGTAAAACACTAAACTCTAAACCCTAAACCCTAAAACCCTAAAAACCCTAACATGGAAAACCTAAACCCTGACCCTAATACCCTAAACACTAAACTTGTTTAGCCTAACGCTAAAACCTGAATTTTTAAAGTGTAAGCGCCTAAACCATAAAACCCTAAAACCATAACATGGAAAGCCTAAAACCCTAACGTAGAAACCTTAACCCTTGAACCCTAACTATAAAACTCTAAATGCTAAACCCTAAACCCTAAAACCTTGATATCGTAAATCATTAACCCTTAACACTAAACTTTATCTATTAAACACTAAACCTTAGAACCCTAAACCATAAACCCTAAACGCAAACCCTAAACCCTAAACGTAAAAACTCTAAACCCAAAACCCTAAAACAAAAAACCCTAACATTGAAACCCAAAAACCCCTAAACCCTAAACCTCGAACCTTGGAAATCCTAAACCATGAAACTTAAACCCAAACCTTTATCTATTAAACACTACATCCTAGGACCCTATAACTCTAAACTTTTTTAGCCTAAAACCTAAAACCCTAAATTTAGAAAGTGTATAACCCAAAACTATAAAACTCGAAAACCCTAACATGGAAAACCTAAAACCCTAACCTAAAAAATAAACCCTAAACCCCAAAACCCTAAGACCCTAACATGGAAACTAAAAAAACCCAAGAACCCTAAAACCCTTAACATCAAACCATTGAAATCCTAAACCGTGAACCCTAAACCCTAACCTTTATCTATGATACACTAAACCCTACGAACCTAAAATCCCAAACTTTTTTAGCCTAAACCCCAAAGCCCTAAATTTAGAAACTGTGTAATCCTAAAACGTAAAACCCTAAAATCCTACCATGAAAAACGTAACTAACAATGATACTGCAAAACCCTAGAACCTAAACCGTAAAACCCAAATCTTGAAACCCTAAAAACCCAAACATGTAAAACCTAAACCCCAAAAACCTAAAACCATAAAAAATAAACCCTAAACTCTAAACTCTTTTAGCCTAAACCCTAAAACCCTGAATTTTGAAAGTGTGAGAGCTTAAACTGTAAAACCCAAAAACCATAACAGGGAAAATAAAAAATCCTAACATTGAAACCCCAAACCCTTGAATCCTAACTATAAAACCCTAAATACTAAACCCTAAACCCCAAAACCTTGAAATCCTAAATCGTGAACACTTAACCATAAACTTTATCTATTAAACATTAAACCCTTAACCCTAAAAGCCAAAACCCTAAACCCTAAGCTTAAACGTAAATCCTTAAACCCAAGAACCCTAAACCTTAAACCCTAAATCCTAAATCGTAAAACACTAAAACCCTAACACGGAAAACCTAAAACTTAATATTGAAACCCTAAAATCCCAAAACCCTAAAGCCCTAAACCACAAACAATTGAAATGCTAAACCATGAACCCTCAACCCTGACCTTTATCTATTAAACACTAAATTCTAAAACCCTAACACCCCAAACTATTTTATCCTAAATCCGAAAACCCTAAATTTAGAAAGTGTATAACCCTAAAACCCAAACATTGAAAACCTAATATTAATACCCCAAAACCATAAACCCTAAACGTAAAACCCTAACCCTAAACCCTAAACCCGAAACCCTAAAAACTCTAACATGGAAAACATACATCCTAAAACACTAAAACCTTAAACCCTAAACACTAAACTTGCTTAGCCTAAACCCTAAAACCTTAAAAAATATACCCTAAACTCTAAACCCTATAACCCTTAGCCTAAATCCTAAAACCCTAGCATCTAAACTTAAAAACCCAAGAACCCTAAAACCTTTTAACATCAAACCATTGAAACCCTAACCTTTATCTATGAACCACGAAATCCTACAACCCCAAAATCCCAAACTTTTTTACCAAAAATCTTAAAGCCCTAAATTTAGAAAGTGTATAACCGTAAAACGTAAAACCCTAAACACCTACCATGAAAAACCTAACTAACAATGATACTATAAAACCTAGAACCTAAACCCTAAAACCCAAATCTTGAAACCCTAAAAACCCAAACATGTAAAACCTAAACCCTAAAAACCTAAAACCATAAAAAATAAACCCTAAACACTAAACTTTTTTAGCCTAAACCCTAAAACCTTTAATTCTGAAAGTGCAAGAGCCTAAAATGTAAAATCCTAAAACCGTAACAGGAAAAATCAAAAACCCTAACATTGAAACCCTAAACCCTTGAACCCTAACTATAAAAACCCTAAATCCTAAGCCCTGAACCACAAAACCTTGAAATCCTAAATCGTGAACCCTTAACCCTAAACTTTATCTATTAAACACTAAACCCTAGAACACTAAGACCCTAAACCCTAAACACCGAACCCTAAACCCTAAACATAAAAACTCTGAACCCAAATCCCAAAAACAAAAAACCCTAACATTGAAACCCTAAAACCCCAAAACCCAAAACCCCGAACCATAGAAATCCTAAACCATGAACCTTAAACCCTAACCTTTATCTATTAAACACTAAATCCTAGAACCCTACAACCCTTGAAACCCTAACATTGACATCCTAAAACCTTAAACATTAAGCCAAAACGTAAAGCCCTAAAACCCTAAACTCTAAACCCTAAACCCTAAAACCCTAATGACCCTAACATGGAATACCTAATCCCTAAACCCTAATACCCTAAACACTAAACTTGTTTAGCCTAAACCCTAAAACCCTGAATTTTTAAAGTGTAAGCGCCTAAACCATAAAACCTTAAAACCATAACATGGAAAGCCTAAAACCCTAACATTGAAACCCTAAACTATAAAACCCTAAACCCTTGAAATTATAAATCGTTAACCCTGAACCCTAACCTTTATCAATTAAACACTATATCCTAAACGCTAAAACCCTAACATGGAAAACCTAAACCCAAAAACCATAAAAAATAAACCCTAATACCTTAAGCACTAAACTTGTTTAGCCTAAACCCTAAAACCCTGAATTTTGAAAGTGTAAGAGCCTATACCATAGAACCCCAAAACCATAACATGGAAAGCCTAAAACCCTAACATTGAAACAATAAACTATAAAACCCTATACCCTTGAAATCGTAAATCATGAACCCTAAACCCTAACCTTTATCTACTAAACACTATATCCTACAACCCTAATACCCCAAAGTTTATTAGTCTATACCCTAAAACCCAAAATTTAGAAAGTGTACAACCCTGAAACGTAAAACCCTTAGACCCTAACATGGAAAACCTTAAACCCTAAAATTGACACTCCAAAACCCTAAACTCCAAATGCTAAACCCTAAACGCTAAAACTCTAAAAATCCTAACATGGAAACCTAAACCCTAAAATCCTAAAACCTTAAAAAATAAACCCTAAACCCCAAAACCCTAACCCAAAACCCTAAGACCCTAACATGGAAACTAAAAAAACCCAAGAACCCTAAAACCCTTAACATCAAACCATTGAAATCCTAAACCGTGAACCCTAAACCCTAACCTTTATCTATGATACACTAAACCCTACGAACCTAAAATCCCAAACTTTTTTAGCCTAAACCCCAAAGCCCTAAATTTAGAAACTGTGTAATCCTAAAACGTAAAACCCTAAAATCCTACCATGAAAAACGTAACTAACAATGATACTGCAAAACCCTAGAACCTAAACCGTAAAACCCAAATCTTGAAACCCTAAAAACCCAAACATGTAAAACCTAAACCCCAAAAACCTAAAACCATAAAAAATAAACCCTAAACTCTAAACTCTTTTAGCCTAAACCCTAAAACCCTGAATTTTGAAAGTGTGAGAGCTTAAACTGTAAAACCCAAAAACCATAACAGGGAAAATCAAAAATCCTAACATTGAAACCCCAAACCCTTGAATCCTAACTATAAAACCCTAAATACTAAACCCTAAACCCCAAAACCTTGAAATCCTAAATCGTGAACACTTAACCATAAACTTTATCTATTAAACATTAAACCCTTAACCCTAAAAGCCAAAACCCTAAACCCTAAGCTTAAACGTAAATCCTTAAACCCAAGAACCCTAAACCTTAAACCCTAAATCCTAAATCGTAAAACACTAAAACCCTAACACGGAAAACCTAAAACTTAATATTGAAACCCTAAAATCCCAAAACCCTAAAGCCCTAAACCACAAACAATTGAAATGCTAAACCATGAACCCTCAACCCTGACCTTTATCTATTAAACACTAAATTCTAAAACCCTAACACCCCAAACTATTTTATCCTAAATCCGAAAACCCTAAATTTAGAAAGTGTATAACCCTAAAACCCAAACATTGAAAACCTAATATTAATACCCCAAAACCATAAACCCTAAACGTAAAACCCCTAACCCTAAACCCTAAACCCGAAAACCCTAAAAAACTCTAACATGGAAAACATACATCCTAAAACACTAAAACCTTAAACCCTAAACACTAAACTTGCTTAGCCTAAACCCTAAAACCTTAAAAAATATACCCTAAACTCTAAACCCTATAACCCTTAGCCTAAATCCTAAAACCCTAGCATCTAAACTTAAAAACCCAAGAACCCTAAAACCTTTTAACATCAAACCATTGAAATCCTAAACCGTGAACTCGAAACCCTAACCTTTATCTATGAAACACGAAATCCTACAACCCCAAAATCCCAAACTTTTTTACCAAAAATCTTAAAGCCCTAAATTTAGAAAGCGTATAACCGTAAAACGTAAAACCCTAAACACCTACCATGAAAAACCTAACTAACAATGATACTATAAAACCTAGAACCTAAACCCTAAAACCCAAATCTTGAAACCCTAAAAACCCTAACATGTAAAACCTAAACCCTAAAAACCTAAAACCATAAAAAATAAACCCTAAACACAAAACTCTTTTAGCCTAAACCCTAAAACCCTGAATTTTGAAACTGAAAGAGCTTAAACTCTAAAACCCAAAAACAATAATAGGGAAAACCAAAAACCCTAACATTGAAACCCTAAACCCTTGAACCCTAACTCAAAACCGTAAATGCTAAACCCTAAACACCAAAACCTTGAAATCCTAAATCGTTAACCCTTAACCCTAAACTTTATCTATTAAACACTAAACCCTAGAACACTAAAACCCTAAACCCTAAACACCAAACCCTAAACCCTAAACATAAAAACTCTGAACCCAAATCCCAAAAACAAAAAACCCTAACATTGAAAACCTAAAACCCAAAACCCAAAACCCCGAACCTTAGAAATCCTAAACCATGAACCTTAAACCCTAACCTTTATCTATTAAACACTAAATCCTAGAAAACTACAACCCTTGAAACCCTAACATTGACACCCTAAAACCTTAAACACTAAGCCAAAACGTAAAACCCTAAAACCCTAAACTCTAAACCCTAACCCCTAAAACCCTAATAACCCTAACATGGAATACCTAATCCCTAAACCCTAACACCCTAAACACTAAACTTGTTTAGCCTAAACCCTAAAACCCTGAATATTTAAAGTGTAAGCGCCTAAACCATAAAACCTTAAAACCATAACATGGAAAGCCTAAAACCCACCATAACATGGAAAGCCTAAAACCCTAACATTGAAACCCTAAACTATAAAACCCTAAACCCCTGAAATTATAAATCCTGAACCCTAAACCCTAACCTTTATCAATTAAACACTATATCCTAAACCCTAAAACCCTAAAAACCCTAACATGGAAAACCTAAACCCAAAATCCATAAAAAATAAACCCTAAAACCTTAAACACTAAACTTGTTTAGCCTAAACCCTAAAACCCTGAATTTTGAAAGTGTAAGAGCCTATACCATAAAACCCCAAAGCCATAACATGGAAAACCTAAAACCTTAACATTGAAATAATAAACTATAAAACCCTATACCCTTGAAATCGTAAATCGTGAACCCTAAACCCTAACCTTTATCAACAGAACGCTATATCCTACAACCCTAATACCCCAAAGCTTATTAGCCTATACCCTAAAACCCAAGATTTTGGAAGTGTAAAACCCTAAAACGTAAAACCCTTAGACCCTAAAATGGAAAACCTTAAACCCTAAAATTGACACTCCAAAACCCTAAACTCCAAATGCTAAACCCTAAACCCTAAAACTCTAAAAATCCTAACATTGAAACCTAAACCTAAAAGCCTAAAACCTTAAAAAATAAACCCTAAATCCCAAAACCATAACCCAAAACCCTAAGACCCTAACATGGAAACTAAAAAAACCAAGAACCCTAAAACCCTTAACATCAAACCATTGAAATCCTAAACCGTGAACCCTAAACCCTAACCTTTATCTATGAGACACTAAACCCTACGAACCTAAAATCCCAAACTTGTTTAGCCTAAACCCCAAAGCGCTAAATTTAGAAACTGTATAATCCTAAAAAATAAAACCCTAAAATGCTACCATGGAAAACCTAACTAACAATGATACTGCAAAACCCTAGAACCTAAACCGTAAAACCCAAATCTTGAAACCCTAAAAACCCTAACATGTAAAACCTAAACCGTAAAAACCTAAAACGATAAAAAATAAACCCTAAACTCTAAACTCTTTTAGCTTAAACCCTAAAACCCTGAATTTTGAAAGTGTAAGAGCTTAAACTGTAAAACCCAAAAAACCATAACAGGGAAAACCAAAAACCCTAACATTGAAACCCCAAACCCT
Source organism: Catharanthus roseus (assembly GCA_028651295.1). Taxonomy (NCBI): domain Eukaryota; kingdom Viridiplantae; phylum Streptophyta; class Magnoliopsida; order Gentianales; family Apocynaceae; genus Catharanthus; species Catharanthus roseus. Next base: position 4,926,534 of record JAPQWS010000142.1, read on the forward strand.
TGAATCCTAACTATAAAACCCTAAATACTAAATCCTAAACCCCAAAACCTTGAAATCCTAAACCGTGAACACTTAACCAAAAACTTTATCTATTAAACATTAAACCCTAGAACAGTAGAGCCCTTAACCCTAAACGCCAAAACCCTAAACCCTACGCTTAAACCTAAATCCTTAAACTCAAGAACCCTAAACCTTAAACCCTAAATCCTAAATCATAAAACACTAAAACCCTAACACGGAAAACCTAAAACCTTAATATTGAAACCCTAAAATCCCAAAACCCTGATGCCCTAACCCACAAACAATTGAAATCCTAAACCATGAACCCTCAACCCTGACCTTTATCTAGTAAACACTAAATTCTAAAACTCTAACACCCTAAACTTTTTTATCCTAAACCCTAAAACCCAAAATTTAGAAAGTGTATAACCCTAAAAACCAAACATTGAAAAACTAATATTAACACCCCAAAACCGTAAACCCTAAACGTAAAACCCTAACCCTAAACCCTAAACCCGAAAACCCTAAAAACTCTAACATGGAAAACATATACCCTAAAACACTAAAACCTTAAAAAATAAACCCTTAACCCTAAACACTAAACTTGCTTAGCCTAAACCTAAAACCCTGAATTTTAAAAGTGTAAGAGCCTAAGCTGTAAAACCCAAAATCCATAACATAAAAAACCTTAACATTGAATCCTTAAACCCTTGAACCCTAACAATAAAACCCTAAATGCTAAACCCTAAACCCCAAAACCTTGAAATCCTAAATCGTGAACCCTTAACCCTAAACTTTATCTATTAAACACTAAACCCTAGAACCCTAAAACCCTAAACCCTAAACACCAAACCCTAAACCTGAACCCTAAACGCAAAAACTCTAAACCCAAAACCCTAAAACAAAAAACCCAAACATTGACACCCTAAAACCCCAAAACCCGAACCTTGGAAATCCTAACCCACGAACCTTAAACCCTAACCTTTATCTATTAAACACTAAATCCAAGAACCCTATAACCCTAAACTTTTTTAGCCTAAAACCTAAAACCCTAAATTTAGAAAGTGTATAACCCTAAAACCCAAACATAGAAAACCTAAAACCCTAATATTAATACCCCAAAACCCCTAAACCCTAAACATAAAACCCTAACCCTAAACCCTAAAACCCGAAAACCCTAAAAACTAACATGCAAAACCTATACCCTAAAACACTAAATCCTTACAAAATAAACCCCATACCCTAAACCCTAAACACTAAACTTGCTTAGCCTAACCCTAAAATCAGGAATTTTGAAAGTGTAAGAGCCTAAGCCGTAAACCCTAAACCATAACATAACAAACCAAAACCCCTAACATTGAAACCCTAAACCTTGAACCCTACCTATAAAACCCTAAATGCTAAACCCTAAAACCTAAAACCTTGAAATCCTAAATCGTGAACCCTTAACCCTAAACTTTATCAGTTAAACACTAAACCCTAGAGCCAGACCCTAAACCCTGAACCCTAAGCGTAAAAACTCTAAACCCAAAACTAAAACAAAAAACCCTAACGTTGAAACCCTAAAACCCAAAAACCCAAAACCCCGAACCTTGGAAATCCTAAACCATGAACCTTAAACCCTAACCTTTATCGATTAAACACTAAATCCTAGAACCCTATAACCCTAAACTTTTTTAGCCTAAAACCTAAAACCCAAAATTTAGAAAGTGTATAACCCTAAAATATAAAACTCGAAAACCCTCACATGGAAAACCTAAAACCTTAACTTGACACCCCAAAACCCTGAACCCTAAACCATAAGCCTAAACGTAAATCCCTAAACCCAAGAACCCTAAACCGTAAAACTCTAAAATCCTAACACAGAATACCTAAAACGCTAACATTTAAACCCTAAAATCCCAAAACCCTAAAACCCTAAACCCCAAACCCTTGAAATCCTAAACCACGAACCCTAAATCCTAACCTTCATCTGTTAAACACTAAATCCTAGAACCCTAACACTCTAAACTTTTTTAGCCTAAACCCTAAATTTAGAAAGTGTATAACCTATAACGTAAAACCCTATAACCCTAACAAAGAAAACCTAAAACCCTAACATAGAGACCCTAAACATTAAACCCTAAACGTAAAACTCGAAACTCTAAACCCTAAACACTAAACCCCTATAACCCTAAAAACCCTAACATGGAAACCTAAACCGTAAACACTAAAACCGTAAAAAATAAACCCAAAAACCCTAGAAGCCTAAAACCTAAACACTAAACTTGTTTAGCCTGAACCCTAAAACCCTGCATCCTGAAAGTGTAAGAGCCTAAAACGTAAAACCCTAAAACCATAACATGAAAAACCTAAAACCTTAACATTGAGACCCTAAACATTAAACTATAAAACCCTAAACCAAAAACCCTTGAAATCCTAGTTCTTGAACCCTAAACCCTAAACCCTAACCTTTATCTATTAAACACTAAATCCTAGAACCCTAAAACCCCCAAACTTTATGAGCCTATACTCTAAAACCCTAAATTTAGAAAGTGTATAACCCTCAACGTAAAATCCTAAAACCCTAACATGGAAAACCTTAAACCCTTACGTTGACACTCAGAAACCCTTAACCCCAAAACCTTAACCCTAAAACCCTAACTTGAAAAGTATTAACCCTAAAAATCAAAAACCTTAAAAAATAAACCCAAAACCCTAAAACCCCGAACCCTAAACCCGAAACCCAAAAACCCTAAAACCTTTAACATCAAACCCATGAAATCCTAAACTTTGAACCCTAAACTAACCTTTATCTTTGAAACAATAAATCCTAGAACCCTAAAATTCTAAACTTTTTAGCCTAAACCTCAATTCCCTAAATTTAAAAAGTGTATAACCCTAAAATGTAAAACCTTAAAACCCTAGCATGGAAACCTAACTTTGACACTGCAAAACACTAGACCTTAAACCCTAAAACCTAAATCTTGAAACCCTCAAAACTATTACATGTAAAACCTAAACCCTAAGAAACTAAAACCCTAAACCCTAAAATCCCAAACCCTAAACACTAAACTTTTTTAGCCTAAACCCTAAAACCCTGTATTTTGAAAGTGTAAGAACCTAAACTGTAAAACCCAAAAACCATAACTTGGAAAACCAAAAACCTTAACGTTGAAACCCTAAACCTTTGAACCATAACTATAAAACCCTAAATCCTAAATCCTAAACCCTAAAACCCTAAAAACAATAACATGGAAAACCTAAACCCTAAAACCTTAAAAATCCTAACATGGAAACCTAAACCCAAAAATCCTAAAACCTTAAAAAGTGCATAACCCTAAAATGTAAAACCTTAAAACCCTAGCATGGAAACCTAACTTTTACACTGCAAAACACTAGACCTTAAACCCTAAAACCTAAATCTTGAAACCCTAAAAACCATTACATGTGAAATCCTAAACCCTAGAACCCTAAAACCCTAACATCTAAACTCACAAACCCAAAAACCCTAAAACCCTTAACATCGAACCCATGAAATCCTAAACCGTGAACCCTAAACCCTAACCTTTATCTCTGAAACGCTTAAGCCTAAACCCTAAATTTAAAAAGTGTATAACCCTAAAATATAAAACCTTAAAATCCTAGCATCGAACCCCTAAACCTTTAAACCCTAACTATAAAACTCTAAATGCTAAACCCTAAAACCTTGAAATCGTAAACCGTGAACCCTTAACCCTAAACTTTATCTATTAAACCCTAAACCCTAGAACCCTAAACCCTAAACAAAAAACGCCAAACCTTAAACCCTGAACCCTAAACGTAAAAACTCAAAACCAAAAACACTAAAACAAAAAACCCTAACATTGACACCCTAAAACCCCAAAACCCTAAACCCCGAACCTTGGAAATCCTAAACCATGAACCCTAAACCCTAACCTTTATCTATTAAACACTAAATCCTTGAACCCTATAACCCTAAACTTTTTTAGCCTAAAACCTAAAACCCAAAATTTAGAAAGTGTATAACCCTAAAACATAAAACTCGAAAACCATAACATGGAAAACCTAAAACCCTAACCTGACAGCCCAAAACCCTAAACCCTAAACACTAAGCCTAAACTTAAATCCCTAAACCAAAGAACCCTAAACCTTAAACAGTAAACTCTAAACCCTAAACAGTAAAACTATAAAATACCAACACGGAAAACCTAAAACGCTAACATTGAAACCCTAAATTCCCAAAACCCTAAACCCCAAACCCTTGAAATCCTAAACCATGAACCCCACACCTTAACCTTCATCTATTAAACACTAAATCCTAGAACCCTAACACCCTAAACTTTTTTAACCTAAACCCTAAAACCCTAAATTTAGAAAGTGTATAACCCTAAAACGTAAAACCCTAACATTGACACCCCGAAAGCTTAAACCCTAAACGTAAAAGTCGAAACCCTAAACCCCAAACACCAAAACCCTAAAAACCCTCACATGGAAACCTAAACCCTAAAAAACTAAAACCTTCAAAAATAAACCCTAAACACGAAAAGCCTAAAACCAAAACACTAAACTTGTTTAGCCTGAACCCTAAAACCCTGCATTTTCCAAGTGTAAGAGCCTAAATCGTAAAACCCTAAAACCATAACTTGAAAAACCTAAAACCGTAACATTGAGACCCTAAACATTAAACTATAAGACCCTAAACCCTTGAAATCCTAGTTCTTGAACCCTAAACCCTAACCTTTATCTATTAAACACTAAATCCTAGAACCCTAAAACCCCCAAATTTTGTTAGCCTATACCCTAAAACCCTAAATTTAGAAAGTGTATAACCCTGCAACGTAAAACCCTAAAACCCTAACATGGAAAACCTTAAACCCTTACCTTGACACTAAAAAACCCTTAACCCTAAAACCTTAACCCTAAAACCCTAACATGGAAAACATTAACCCTAAAAAGAAAAAAACCTTAAAAAAATAAACCCTAAAACCCCGAACCCTAAACCCTAAACCCAAAAAACCCTAAAACCTTTAACATCAAACCCATGAAATCTTAAACCCTGACTCCTATACCCTAACCTTTATCCTTGAAACACTAAGTGCTAGAACCCAAAAATCCTAAACTTTTTTAGCCTAAACCTCAAATCCCTAAATTTAAAAAGTGTATAACCCTAAAATGTAAAACCTTAAAACCCTAGCATGGAAACCTAACTTTGACACTGCAAAACACTAGACCCTAACCCCTAAAACCTAAATCTTGAAACTCTAAAAACCTTTACATGTAAAACCAAAACCCTAAGAATCTAAAACCATAAAAAAAACCCTAAACCCTAAAACCCTAAACATTAAACTTTTTTAGCCTAAACCCTAAATCCCTGTACTTTGAAACTGTAAGAGCCTAAACTATAAAACTCAAAAACCATAATTTGGAAAACCAAAAACCTTAACGATGAAACCCTAAACCTTTGGACCATAACTATAAAACCCTAAATCCTAAACACTAAAAACCCTAAAAACCATAACATGGAAAATCTAAACTCTAAAACTTTAAGAATCCTAACATGGAAACCTAAACCCTAAAATCCTAAAACCTTAAAAAATAAACCCTAAACCCTAAAACTCTAAACCCTAAACCCTAGAACCTTAAACCTAAAACCCTAACATCTAAACTCAAAAACCTAAGAACCCTAAAACCTTTAGCATCAAACCATTGAAATCCTAATCGTGAACCCGAAACCCTAACCTTTATCTATAAACACGAAATCCTACAACCCTAAATCCAAAACTTTTTTAGCCTAAACCCCAAAGCCCTAAATTTAGAAAGTGTATAACCCTAAAACGTAAAACTCTAAAACCCTACCATGAAAAACCTAACTAACAATGATACAACAAAACCCTAGAACCTAAACCCTAAAACCAAAATCTTAAAACCCTAAAAACCTAAAACCATAAAAAATAAACCCTAAACACTAAACTTTTTTAGCCTAAACCTTAAAGCCTTTAATTTTTTTGAAAGTATAAGAGCCTAAACTGTAAAACCCAAAAACCATAACAGGAAAAACCAAAAACCCTAATATTGAAACCCTAAACCCTTGAACCCTAACTATAAAAACCCTAAATCCTAAACCCTAAACCGAGATAGAGAGAGGGCTGCCCCTTTGTTGTCTCGAAGAGACATATCATATATGGTTTTTGAACTGAGCCTGTTCCCACCCCAAAACCTTGAAATCCTAAATCGTGAACCCTTAACCCTAAACTTTATCTATTAAACACTAAACCATAGAAATCTAAAACCCTAAAACCCTAAACGCCAAACCCTAAACCCTGAACCCTAAACGTAAAAACTCGAAACCCAAAAGCCTAAAACAAAAAACCCTAACACTGAAACCATAGAACCCCAAAACCCTAAATCCCGAACCTTGGAAATCCTAAACCATGAACCTTAAACCCTAACCTTTATCAATTAAATACTAAATCCTAGAACCCTACAACCCTTGAAATCCAAAAACCATAGACCCCAAACCCTTGAAATCCTCAATTGTGAACTTTAAACCCAAGCCTTAACCTTAAACCCTAGCCTTTATCTATTAAACACTAACTCCTAGAACCCTAAGACCCTAAACATTTTTAGCCTAAGCCCTAAAACCCTAAATTTAGAATGTGTATAACCCTAAAATGTAAAGCCGCAACTGAAATCCTAAAAACCTAATATTTACAGATCCCAAAGCCCTTAGTTTAAACGTAAAACCCTAAACCTTAAACCATAAAACGGTAAACCCTAAACCCTAAACACTTGAAATCCTAAATTGTGAACCCTAAACCCAAAAATTTATCTACTAAACACTAAACCCAAAGCCATACACCCTAAACCTTAATACCCTAAAACCCTAACATGGAAAACCTAAAACCCTAACATTGGAACCCTAAACCCAAAAACCCTAAAACCCAAACCCTTGAAATCCTAAACCGTGAACCCTAAACCCTAACCTTTATCTATTAAACACTAAATCCTAGAACCCCAAAACCCTAAACTTTTTTAGCGTACACCCTAAAACACTAAATTTAGAAAGTGTATAACCCTAAAACGCTAACATTGACACCCCAAAACCCTAAACCCTAAATGTAAAGCCCTAAACCCTAAACCCAAAAATCCTAAAGCCCTTAACATCAGACCCTTGAAATCCTAAACCGTGAACCCTAGACCCTAACATTTATCGATGAAACACTAAATCCTAAAACCCTAAAATCCTAAACTTTTTTAGGCTAAACCAAAAAACCCTAAATTTAGAAAGTGTATAACCCTAAAACGTAAAACCCTAAACCCTAGCATGGAAAACCTAACAATCATTGACACTTCAAAACCCTAAACCATAAACCGCTAAACCCTAACCTTTATCTTTGAAACAATAAATCCTAGAACCCTAAAATTCTAAACTTTTTAGCCTAAACCTCAATTCCCTAAGTTTAAAAAGTGTATAACCCTAAAATGTAAAACCTTAAAACCCTAGCATGGAAACCTAACTTTGACACTGTAAAACACTAGACCTTAAACCCTAAAACCTAAATCTTGAAACCCTAAAAGCCATTACATGTAAAACCTAAACCCTAAGAACCTAAAACCCTAAACCCTAAAATCTAAACCCTAAACACTAAACTTTTTTAGCCAAAACCCTAAAACCCTGTATTTTGAAAGTGTAAGAGCCTAAACTGTAAAAAACCCAAAAACCATAACTTGGAAAACCAAAAACCTTAACGTTGAAACCCTAAACCTTTGAACCATACCTATAAAACCCTAAATCCTAAATCCTAAATCCTAAACCCTAAAACCGTAAAAACAATAACATGGAAAACCTAAACCCTAAAACCTTAAAAATCCTAACATGGAAACTTAAACCCTAAAATCCTAAAACCTTAAAAAGTGTATAACCCTAAAATGTAACACCTTAAAACCTAGCATGGAAACCTAACTTTTACACTGCAAAACACTAGACCTTAAACCCTAAAACCTAAATCTTGAAACCTTAAAAACCATTACATGTAAAATCCTAAACCCTAGAACCCTAAACCTAAAACCCTAAAACCCTAACATCTAAACTCACAAACCCAAAAACCCTTAACATCGAACCCATGAAATCCTAAACCGTGAACCCTAAACCCTAACCTTTATCTTTGAAACGCTAAATCCTAGAACCCTAAAATCCTAATCTTTTTTAGCCTAAACCTCAATTCCCTAAATTTAAAAAGTGTATAACCCTAAAATATAAAACCTTAAAATCCTAGCATCGAACCCCTAAACCTTTGAACCCTAACTATAAAACTCTAAATGCTAAACCCTAAACCCTAAAACCTTGAAATCGTAAACCGTGAACCCTTAACCCTGAACTTTATCTATTAAACACTAAACCCTAGAACCCTAAACCCTAAACAAAAAACGCCAAACCTTAAACCCTGAACCCTAAACGTAAAAACTCAAAACCAAAAACACTAAAACAAAAAACCCTAACATTGACACCCTAAAACCCCAAAACCCTAAACCCCGAACCTTGGAAATCCTAAACCATGAACCCTAAACCCTAACCTTTATCTATTAAACACTAAATCCTTGAACCCTATAACCCTAAACTTTTTTAGCCTAAAACCTAAAACCCAAAATTTAGAAAGTGTATAACCCTAAAACATAAAAACTCGAAAACCATAACAAGGAAAACCTAAAACCCTAACTCGACGACCTCAAAACCCTAAACCCTAAACACTAAGCCTAAACTTAAATCCCTAAACCAAAGAACCCTAAACCTTAAACATTAAACTCTAAACCCTAAACAGTAAAACTATAAAATACCAACACGGAAAACCTAAAACGCTAACATTGAAACCCTAAATTCCCAAAACCCTAAACCCCAAACCCTTGAAATCCTAAACCATGAACCCCACACCTTAACCTTCATCTATTAAACACTAAATCCTAGAACCCTAACACCCTAAACTTTTTTAACCTAAACCCTAAAACCCTAAATTTAGAAAGTGTATAACCCTAAAACGTAAAACCCTAACATTGACACCCCAAAAGCTTAAACCCTAAACGTAAAAGTTGAAACCCTAAACCCCAAACACCAAAACCCTAAAAACCCTCACATGGAAACCTAAACCCTAAAAAACTAAAACCTTCAAAAATAAACCCTAAACACGAAAAGCCTAAAACCAAAACACTAAACTTGTTTAGCCTGAACCCTAAAACCCTGCATTTTCAAAGTGTAAGAGCCTAAACCGTAAAACCCTAAAACCATAACTTGAAAAACCTAAAACCGTAACATTGAGACCCTAAACATTAAACTATAAGACCCTAAACCCTTGAAATCCTAGTTCTTGAACCCTAAACCCTAAACCCTAACCTTTATCTATTAAACACTAAATCCTAGAACTCTAAAACCCCCAAATTTTATTAGCCTATACCCTAAAACCCTAAATTTAGAAAGTGTATAACCCTGCAACGTAAAACCCTAAAACCCTAACATGGAAAACCTTAAACCCTTACCTTGACACTAAAAAACCCTTAACCCTAAAACCTTAACCCTAAAACCCTAACATGGAAAACATTAACCCTAAAAAGAAAAAACCTTAAAAAATAAACCCTAAAACCCCGAACCCTAAACCCTAAACCCAAAAACCCTAAAACCTTTAACATCAAACCCATGAAATCTTAAACCCTGACTCCTATACCCTAACCTTTATCCTTGAAACACTAAGTGCTAGAACCCAAAAATCCTAAACTTTTTTAGCCTAAACCTCAAATCCCTAAATTTAAAAAGTGTATAACCCTAAAATGTAAAACCTTAAAACCCTAGCATGGAAACCTAACTTTGACACTCGCAAAACACTAGACCCAAACCCCTAAAACCTAAATCTTGAAACTCTAAAAACCTTTACATGTAAAAACCCAAAACCCTAAGAATCTAAAACCATAAAAAAAAACCCTAAACCCTAAAACCCTAAACATTAAACTTTTTTAGCCTAAACCCTAAATCCCTCGTATTTTGAAAGTGTAAGAGCCTAAACTATAAAACCCAAAAACCATAACTTGGAAAACCAAAAACCTTAACGTTGAAACCCTAAACCTTTGGACCATAACTATAAAACCCTAAATCCTAAACCCCCGAAAACCCTAAAAACCATAACATGGAAAATCTAAACTCTAAAACTTTAAAAATCCTAACATGGAAACCTAAACCCTAATATCCTAAAACCTTAAAAAAATAAACCCTAAACCCTAAAACTCTAAACCCTAAACCCTAGAACCTTAAACCTAAAACCCTAACATCTAAACTCAAAAACCTAAGAACCCTAAAACCTTTAACATCAAACCATTGAAATCCTAATCGTGAACCCGAAACCCTAACCTTTATCTATGAAACACGAAATCCTACAACCCTAAAAATCCAAAACTTTTTTAGCCTAAACCCCCAAAGCCCTAAATTTAGAAAGTGTATAACCCTAAAACGTAAAACTCTAAAACCCTACCATGAAAAACCTAACTAACAATGATACAACAAAACCCTAGAACCTAAACCCTAAAACCAAAATCTTAAAACCCTAAAAACCTTAAACCATAAAAAATAAACCCTAAACACTAAACTTTTTTTAGCCTAAACCTTAAAACCTTTAATTTTTTTTCAAAGTGTAAGAGCCTAAACTGTAAAACCCAAAAGCCATAACAGGAAAAACAAAAAACCCTAATATTGAAACCCTAAACCCTTGAACCCTAACTATAAAAACCCTAAATCCTAAACCCTAAACCCCAAAACCTTGAAATCCTAAATCGTGAACCCTTAACCCTAAACTTTATCTATTAAACACTAAACCATAGAAATCTAAAACCCTAAAACCCTAAACGCCAAACCCTAAACCCTGAACCCTAAACGTAAAAACTCGAAACCCAAAACCCTAAAACAAAAAACCATAACACCGAAAACCATAGAACCCCCAAAACCCTAAACCCCGAACCCCCGGAAATCCTAAACCATGAACCTTAAACCCTAACCTTTATCTATTAAATACTAAATCCTTGAACCCTACAACCCTTGAAATCCAAAAACCATAGACCCCAAACCCTTGAAATCCTCAGTTGTGAACTTTAAACCCAAGCCTTAACCTTAAACCCTAGCCTTTATCTATTAAACACTAACTCCTAGAACCCTAAGACCCTAAACATTTTTAGCCTAAACCCTAAAACCCTAAATTTAGAATGTGTATAACCCTAAAACGTAAAGCCGCAACATGGAAATCCTAAAAACCTAATATTTACAGTCCAAAGCCCTTAGTTTAAACGTAAAACCCTAAACCTTAAACCATAAAACGGTAAACCCTAAACCCTAAACACTTGAAATCCTAAATTATGAACCCTAAACCCAAAACTTTATCTACTAAACACTAAACCCAAAGCCATACACCCTAAACCTTAATACCCTAAAACCCTAACATGGAAAACCTAAAACCCTAACATTGAAACCCTAAACCCAAAAACCCTAAAACCCAAACCCTTGAAATCCTAAACCGTGAACCCTAAACCCTAACCTTTATCTATTAAACACTAAATCCTAGAACCCCAAACCCTAAACTTTTTTAGCGTACACCCTAAAACACTAAATTTAGAAAGTGTATAACCCTAAAACGCTAACATTGACACCCCAAAACCCTAAACCCTAAATGTAAAGCCCTAAACCCTAAACCCAAAAATCCTAAAGCCCTTAACATCAAACCCTTGAAATCCTAAACCGTGAACCCTAAACCCTAACATTTATCTATTAAACACTAAATCCTAAAACCCTAAAATCCTAAACTTTTTTAGGCTAAACCCAAAAACCCTAAATTTAGAAAGTGTATAACCCTAAAACGTAAAACCTTAAAACCCTAGCATGGAAAACCTAACAATCATTGACACTTACAAACCCTAAACCATAAACCGCTAAACCCTAACCTTTATCTTTGAAACAATAAATCCTAGAACCCTAAAATTCTAAACTTTTTAGCCTATACCTCAATTCCCTAAATTTAAAAAGTGTATAACCCTAAAATGTAAAACCTTAAAACCCTAGCATGGAAACCTAACTTTGACACTGTAAAAACACTAGACCTAAACCCTAAAATCGTAACATTGAGACCCTAAACATTAAACTATAAAACCCTAAACCCTTGAAATCCTAGTTCTTGAACCCTAAACCCCTAACCTTTATCTATTAAACACTAAATCCTAGAACTCTAAAACCCCCCAAATTTTATTAGCCTATACCCTAAAACCCTAAATTTAGAAAGTGTATAACCCTGCAACGTAAAACCCTAAAACCCTAACATGGAAAACCTTAAACCCTTACCTTGACACTAAAAAACCCTTAACCCTAAAACCTTAACCCTAAAACCCTAACATGGAAAACATTAACCCTAAAAAGAAAAAACCTTAAAAAATAAACCCTAAAACCCCGAACCCTAAACCCTAAACCCAAAAACCCTAAAACCTTTAACATCAAACCCATGAAATCTTAAACCCTGACTCCTATACCCTAACCTTTATCCTTGAAACACTAAGTGCTAGAACCCTAAAATCCTAAACTTTTTTAGCCTAAACCTCAAATCCCTAAATTTAAAAAGTGTATAACCCTAAAATGTAAAACCTTAAAACCCTAGCATGGAAACCTAACTTTGACACTGCAAAACACTAGACCCTAACCCCTAAAACCTAAATCTTGAAACTCTAAAAACCTTTACATGTAAAACCAAAACCCTAAGAATCTAAAACCATAAAAAAAACCCTAAACCCTAAAACCCTAAACATTAAACTTTTTTAGCCTAAACCCTAAATCCCTGTACTTTGAAACTGTAAGAGCCTAAACTATAAAACTCAAAAACCATAATTTGGAAAACCAAAAACCTTAACGATGAAACCCTAAACCTTTGGACCATAACTATAAAACCCTAAATCCTAAACACTAAAAACCATAACATGGAAAATCTAAACTCTAAAACTTTAAGAATCCTAACATGGAAACCTAAACCCTAAAATCCTAAAACCTTAAAAAATAAACCCTAAACCCTAAAACTCTAAACCCTAAACCCTAGAACCTTAAACCTAAAACCCTAACATCTAAACTCAAAAACCTAAGAACCCTAAAACCTTTAGCATCAAACCATTGAAATCCTAATCGTGAACCCGAAACCCTAACCTTTATCTATAAACACGAAATCCTACAACCCTAAATCCAAAACTTTTTTAGCCTAAACCCCAAAGCCCTAAATTTAGAAAGTGTATAACCCTAAAACGTAAAACTCTAAAACCCTACCATGAAAAACCTAACTAACAATGATACAACAAAACCCTAGAACCTAAACCCTAAAACCAAAATCTTAAAACCCTAAAAACCTAAAACCATAAAAAATAAACCCTAAACACTAAACTTTTTTAGCCTAAACCTTAAAGCCTTTAATTTTTTTGAAAGTATAAGAGCCTAAACTGTAAAACCCAAAAACCATAACAGGAAAAACCAAAAACCCTAATATTGAAACCCTAAACCCTTGAACCCTAACTATAAAAACCCTAAATCCTAAACCCTAAACCGAGATAGAGAGAGGGCTGCTCCCTTTGTTGTCTCGAAGAGACATATCATATATGGTTTTTGAACTGAGCCTGTTCCCACCCCAAAACCTTGAAATCCTAAATCGTGAACCCTTAACCCTAAACTTTATCTATTAAACACTAAACCATAGAAATCTAAAACCCTAAAACCCTAAACGCCAAACCCTAAACCCTGAACCCTAAACGTAAAAACTCGAAACCCAAAAGCCTAAAACAAAAAACCCTAACACTGAAACCATAGAACCCCAAAACCCTAAATCCCGAACCTTGGAAATCCTAAACCATGAACCTTAAACCCTAACCTTTATCAATTAAATACTAAATCCTAGAACCCTACAACCCTTGAAATCCAAAAACCATAGACCCCAAACCCTTGAAATCCTCAATTGTGAACTTTAAACCCAAGCCTTAACCTTAAACCCTAGCCTTTATCTATTAAACACTAACTCCTAGAACCCTAAGACCCTAAACATTTTTAGCCTAAGCCCTAAAACCCTAAATTTAGAATGTGTATAACCCTAAAATGTAAAGCCGCAATCTGGAAATCCTAAAAACCTAATATTTACAGTCCAAAGCCCTTAGTTTAAACGTAAAACCCTAAACCTTAAACCATAAAACGGTAAACCCTAAACCCTAAACACTTGAAATCCTAAATTGTGAACCCTAAACCCAAAAATTTATCTACTAAACACTAAACCCAAAGCCATACACCCTAAACCTTAATACCCTAAAACCCTAACATGGAAAACCTAAAACCCTAACATTGGAACCCTAAACCCAAAAACCCTAAAACCCAAACCCTTGAAATCCTAAACCGTGAACCCTAAACCCTAACCTTTATCTATTAAACACTAAATCCTAGAACCCCAAAACCCTAAACTTTTTTAGCGTACACCCTAAAACACTAAATTTAGAAAGTGTATAACCCTAAAACGCTAACATTGACACCCCAAAACCCTAAACCCTAAATGTAAAGCCCTAAACCCTAAACCCAAAAATCCTAAAGCCCTTAACATCAGACCCTTGAAATCCTAAACCGTGAACCCTAGACCCTAACATTTATCGATGAAACACTAAATCCTAAAACCCTAAAATCCTAAACTTTTTTAGGCTAAACCAAAAAACCCTAAATTTAGAAAGTGTATAACCCTAAAACGTAAAACCCTAAACCCTAGCATGGAAAACCTAACAATCATTGACACTTCAAAACCCTAAACCATAAACCGCTAAACCCTAACCTTTATCTTTGAAACAATAAATCCTAGAACCCTAAAATTCTAAACTTTTTAGCCTAAACCTCAATTCCCTAAGTTTAAAAAAGTGTATAACCCTAAAATGTAAAACCTTAAAACCCTAGCATGGAAACCTAACTTTGACACTGTAAAACACTAGACCTTAAACCCTAAAACCTAAATCTTGAAACCCTAAAAGCCATTACATGTAAAACCTAAACCCTAAGAACCTAAAACCCTAAACCCTAAAATCTAAACCCTAAACACTAAACTTTTTTAGCCAAAACCCTAAAACCCTGTATTTTGAAAGTGTAAGAGCCTAAACTGTAAAAAACCCAAAAACCATAACTTGGAAAACCAAAAACCTTAACGTTGAAACCCTAAACCTTTGAACCATACCTATAAAACCCTAAATCCTAAATCCTAAATCCTAAACCCTAAAACCGTAAAAACAATAACATGGAAACCCTAAACCCTAAAACCTTAAAAATCCTAACATGGAAACTTAAACCCTAAAATCCTAAAACCTTAAAAAGTGTATAACCCTAAAATGTAACACCTTAAAACCTAGCATGGAAACCTAACTTTTACACTGCAAAACACTAGACCTTAAACCCTAAAACCTAAATCTTGAAACCTTAAAAACCATTACATGTAAAATCCTAAACCCTAGAACCCTAAACCTAAAACCCTAAAACCCTAACATCTAAACTCACAAACCCAAAAACCCTTAACATCGAACCCATGAAATCCTAAACCGTGAACCCTAAACCCTAACCTTTATCTTTGAAACGCTAAATCCTAGAACCCTAAAATCCTAATCTTTTTTTAGCCTAAACCTCAATTCCCTAAATTTAAAAAAGTGTATAACCCTAAAATATAAAACCTTAAAATCCTAGCATCGAACCCCTAAACCTTTGAACCCTAACTATAAAACTCTAAATGCTAAACCCTAAACCCTAAAACCTTGAAATCGTAAACCGTGAACCCTTAACCCTGAACTTTATCTATTAAACACTAAACCCTAGAACCCTAAACCCTAAACAAAAAACGCCAAACCTTAAACCCTGAACCCTAAACGTAAAAACTCAAAACCAAAAACACTAAAACAAAAAACCCTAACATTGACACCCTAAAACCCCAAAACCCTAAACCCCGAACCTTGGAAATCCTAAACCATGAACCCTAAACCCTAACCTTTATCTATTAAACACTAAATCCTTGAACCCTATAACCCTAAACTTTTTTAGCCTAAAACCTAAAACCCAAAATTTAGAAAGTGTATAACCCTAAAACATAAAACTCGAAAACCATAACAAGGAAAACCTAAAACCCTAACCTGACAGCCCAAAACCCTAAACCCTAAACACTAAGCCTAAACTTAAATCCCTAAACCAAAGAACCCTAAACCTTAAACATTAAACTCTAAACCCTAAACAGTAAAACTATAAAATACCAACACGGAAAACCTAAAACGCTAACATTGAAACCCTAAATTCCCAAAACCCTAAACCCCAAACCCTTGAAATCCTAAACCATGAACCCCACACCTTAACCTTCATCTATTAAACACTAAATCCTAGAACCCTAACACCCTAAACTTTTTTAACCTAAACCCTAAAACCCTAAATTTAGAAAGTGTATAACCCTAAAACGTAAAACCCTAACATTGACACCCCAAAAGCTTAAACCCTAAACGTAAAAGTTGAAACCCTAAACCCCAAACACCAAAACCCTAAAAACCCTCACATGGAAACCTAAACCCTAAAAAACTAAAACCTTCAAAAATAAACCCTAAACACGAAAAGCCTAAAACCAAAACACTAAACTTGTTTAGCCTGAACCCTAAAACCCTGCATTTTCAAAGTGTAAGAGCCTAAACCGTAAAACCCTAAAACCATAACTTGAAAAACCTAAAACCGTAACATTGAGACCCTAAACATTAAACTATAAGACCCTAAACCCTTGAAATCCTAGTTCTTGAACCCTAAACCCTAACCTTTATCTATTAAACACTAAATCCTAGAACTCTAAAACCCCCAAATTTTATTAGCCTATACCCTAAAACCCTAAATTTAGAAAGTGTATAACCCTGCAACGTAAAACCCTAAAACCCTAACATGGAAAACCTTAAACCCTTACCTTGACACTAAAAAACCCTTAACCCTAAAACCTTAACCCTAAAACCCTAACATGGAAAACATTAACCCTAAAAAGAAAAAACCTTAAAAAATAAACCCTAAAACCCCGAACCCTAAACCCTAAACCCAAAAACCCTAAAACCTTTAACATCAAACCCATGAAATCTTAAACCCTGACTCCTATACCCTAACCTTTATCCTTGAAACACTAAGTGCTAGAACCCAAAAATCCTAAACTTTTTTAGCCTAAACCTCAAATCCCTAAATTTAAAAAGTGTATAACCCTAAAATGTAAAACCTTAAAACCCTAGCATGGAAACCTAACTTTGACACTGCAAAACACTAGACCCAAACCCCTAAAACCTAAATCTTGAAACTCTAAAAACCTTTACATGTAAAACCAAAACCCTAAGAATCTAAAACCATAAAAAAAACCCTAAACCCTAAAACCCTAAACATTAAACTTTTTTAGCCTAAACCCTAAATCCCTGTATTTTGAAAGTGTAAGAGCCTAAACTATAAAACCCAAAAACCATAACTTGGAAAACCAAAAACCTTAACGTTGAAACCCTAAACCTTTGGACCATAACTATAAAACCCTAAATCCTAAACCCTGAAAACCCTAAAAACCATAACATGGAAAATCTAAACTCTAAAACTTTAAAAATCCTAACATGGAAACCTAAACCCTAATATCCTAAAACCTTAAAAAATAAACCCTAAACCCTAAAACTCTAAACCCTAAACCCTAGAACCTTAAACCTAAAACCCTAACATCTAAACTCAAAAACCTAAGAACCCTAAAACCTTTAACATCAAACCATTGAAATCCTAATCGTGAACCCGAAACCCTAACCTTTATCTATGAAACACGAAATCCTACAACCCTAAATCCAAAACTTTTTTAGCCTAAACCCCAAAGCCCTAAATTTAGAAAGTGTATAACCCTAAAACGTAAAACTCTAAAACCCTACCATGAAAAACCTAACTAACAATGATACAACAAAACCCTAGAACCTAAACCCTAAAACCAAAATCTTAAAACCCTAAAAACCTTAAACCATAAAAAATAAACCCTAAACACTAAACTTTTTTAGCCTAAACCTTAAAACCTTTAATTTTTTTCAAAGTGTAAGAGCCTAAACTGTAAAACCCAAAAGCCATAACAGGAAAAACAAAAAACCCTAATATTGAAACCCTAAACCCTTGAACCCTAACTATAAAAACCCTAAATCCTAAACCCTAAACCCCAAAACCTTGAAATCCTAAATCGTGAACCCTTAACCCTAAACTTTATCTATTAAACACTAAACCATAGAAATCTAAAACCCTAAAACCCTAAACGCCAAACCCTAAACCCTGAACCCTAAACGTAAAAACTCGAAACCCAAAACCCTAAAACAAAAAACCATAACACTGAAACCATAGAACCCCAAAACCCTAAACCCCGAACCCTGGAAATCCTAAACCATGAACCTTAAACCCTAACCTTTATCTATTAAATACTAAATCCTTGAACCCTACAACCCTTGAAATCCAAAAACCATAGACCCCCAAACCCTTGAAATCCTCGGGCTGTGAACTTTAAACCCAAGCCTTAACCTTAAACCCTAGCCTTTATCTATTAAACACTAACTCCTAGAACCCTAAGACCCTAAACATTTTTAGCCTAAACCCTAAAACCCTAAATTTAGAATGTGTATAACCCTAAAACGTAAAGCCGCAACATGGAAATCCTAAAAACCTAATATTTACAAATTCAAAGCCCTTAGTTTAAACGTAAAACCCTAAACCTTAAACCATAAAACGGTAAACCCTAAACCCTAAACACTTGAAATCCTAAATTATGAACCCTAAACCCAAAACTTTATCTACTAAACACTAAACCCAAAGCCATACACCCTAAACCTTAATACCCTAAAACCCTAACATGGAAAACCTAAAACCCTAACATTGAAACCCTAAACCCAAAAACCCTAAAACCCAAACCCTTGAAATCCTAAACCGTGAACCCTAAACCCTAACCTTTATCTATTAAACACTAAATCCTAGAACCCCAAACCCTAAACTTTTTTAGCGTACACCCTAAAACACTAAATTTAGAAAGTGTATAACCCTAAAACGCTAACATTGACACCCCAAAACCCTAAACCCTAAATGTAAAGCCCTAAACCCTAAACCCAAAAATCCTAAAGCCCTTAACATCAAACCCTTGAAATCCTAAACCGTGAACCCTAAACCCTAACATTTATCTATTAAACACTAAATCCTAAAACCCTAAAATCCTAAACTTTTTTTAGGCTAAACCCAAAAACCCTAAATTTAGAAAGTGTATAACCCTAAAACGTAAAACCTTAAAACCCTAGCATGGAAAACCTAACAATCATTGACACTTACAAACCCTAAACCATAAACCGCTAAACCCTAACCTTTATCTTTGAAACAATAAATCCTAGAACCCTAAAATTCTAAACTTTTTAGCCTATACCTCAATTCCCTAAATTTAAAAAGTGTATAACCCTAAAATGTAAAACCTTAAAACCCTAGCATGGAAACCTAACTTTGACACTGTAAAAACACTAGACCTAAACCCTAAAATCGTAACATTGAGACCTAAACATTAAACTATAAAACCCTAAACCCTTGAAATCCTAGTTCTTGAACCCTAAACCCTAACCTTTATCTATTAAACACTAAATCCTAGAACTCTAAAACCCCCAAATTTTATTAGCCTATACCCTAAAACCCTAAATTTAGAAAGTGTATAACCCTGCAACGTAAAACCCTAAAACCCTAACATGGAAAACCTTAAACCCTTACCTTGACACTAAAAAACCCTTAACCCTAAAACCTTAACCCTAAAACCCTAACATGGAAAACATTAACCCTAAAAAGAAAAAACCTTAAAAAATAAACCCTAAAACCCCGAACCCTAAACCCTAAACCCAAAAACCCTAAAACCTTTAACATCAAACCCATGAAATCTTAAACCCTGACTCCTATACCCTAACCTTTATCCTTGAAACACTAAGTGCTAGAACCCTAAAATCCTAAACTTTTTTAGCCTAAACCTCAAATCCCTAAATTTAAAAAGTGTATAACCCTAAAATGTAAAACCTTAAAACCCTAGCATGGAAACCTAACTTTGACACCGCAAAACACTAGACCCCTAACCCCTAAAACCTAAATCTTGAAACTCTAAAAACCTTTACATGTAAAAACCAAAACCCTAAGAATCTAAAACCATAAAAAAAACCCTAAACCCTAAAAACCCTAAACATTAAACTTTTTTAGCCTAAACCCTAAATCCCTCGTACTTTGAAACCGTAAGAGCCTAAACTATAAAACTCAAAAACCATAATTTGGAAAACCAAAAACCTTAACGATGAAACCCTAAACCTTTGGACCATAACTATAAAACCCTAAATCCTAAACACTAAAAAACCATAACATGGAAAATCTAAACTCTAAAACTTTAAGAATCCTAACATGGAAACCTAAACCCTAAAATCCTAAAACCTTAAAAAAATAAACCCTAAACCCTAAAACTCTAAACCCTAAACCCTAGAACCTTAAACCTAAAACCCTAACATCTAAACTCAAAAACCTAAGAACCCTAAAACCTTTAGCATCAAACCATTGAAATCCTAATCGTGAACCCGAAACCCTAACCTTTATCTATAAACACGAAATCCTACAACCCTAAATCCAAAACTTTTTAGCCTAAACCCCAAAGCCCTAAATTTAGAAAGTGTATAACCCTAAAACGTAAAACTCTAAAACCCTACCATGAAAAACCTAACTAACAATGATACAACAAAACCCTAGAACCTAAACCCTAAAACCAAAATCTTAAAACCCTAAAAACCTAAAACCATAAAAAAATAAACCCTAAACACTAAACTTTTTTAGCCTAAACCTTAAAGCCTTTAATTTTTTTGAAAGTATAAGAGCCTAAACTGTAAAACCCAAAAACCATAACAGGAAAAACCAAAAACCCTAATATTGAAACCCCTAAACCCTTGAACCCTAACTATAAAAACCCTAAATCCTAAACCCTAAACCGAGATAGAGAGAGGGCTGCCCCTTTGTTGTCTCGAAGAGACATATCATATATGGTTTTTGAACTGAGCCTGTTCCCACCCCAAAACCTTGAAATCCTAAATCGTGAACCCTTAACCCTAAACTTTATCTATTAAACACTAAACCATAGAAATCTAAAACCCTAAAACCCTAAACGCCAAACCCTAAACCCTGAACCCTAAACGTAAAAACTCGAAACCCAAAAGCCTAAAACAAAAAACCCTAACACTGAAACCATAGAACCCCAAAACCCTAAATCCCGAACCTTGGAAATCCTAAACCATGAACCTTAAACCCTAACCTTTATCAATTAAATACTAAATCCTAGAACCCTACAACCCTTGAAATCCAAAAACCATAGACCCCAAACCCTTGAAATCCTCAATTGTGAACTTTAAACCCAAGCCTTAACCTTAAACCCTAGCCTTTATCTATTAAACACTAACTCCTAGAACCCTAAGACCCTAAACATTTTTAGCCTAAGCCCTAAAACCCTAAATTTAGAATGTGTATAACCCTAAAATGTAAAGCCGCAACTGAAATCCTAAAAACCTAATATTTACGAGTCAAAGCCCTTAGTTTAAACGTAAAACCCTAAACCTTAAAACCATAAAACGGTAAACCCTAAACCCTAAACACTTGAAATCCTAAATTGTGAACCCTAAACCCAAAAATTTATCTACTAAACACTAAACCCAAAGCCATACACCCTAAACCTTAATACCCTAAAACCCTAACATGGAAAACCTAAAACCCTAACATTGGAACCCTAAACCCAAAAACCCTAAAACCCAAACCCTTGAAATCCTAAACCGTGAACCCTAAACCCTAACCTTTATCTATTAAACACTAAATCCTAGAACCCCAAAACCCTAAACTTTTTTTAGCGTACACCCTAAAACACTAAATTTAGAAAGTGTATAACCCTAAAACGCTAACATTGACACCCCAAAACCCTAAACCCTAAATGTAAAGCCCTAAACCCTAAACCCAAAAATCCTAAAGCCCTTAACATCAGACCCTTGAAATCCTAAACCGTGAACCCTAGACCCTAACATTTATCGATGAAACACTAAATCCTAAAACCCTAAAATCCTAAACTTTTTTAGGCTAAACCAAAAAACCCTAAATTTAGAAAGTGTATAACCCTAAAACGTAAAACCCTAAACCCTAGCATGGAAAACCTAACAATCATTGACACTTCAAAACCCTAAACCATAAACCGCTAAACCCTAACCTTTATCTTTGAAACAATAAATCCTAGAACCCTAAAATTCTAAACTTTTTAGCCTAAACCTCAATTCCCTAAGTTTAAAAAGTGTATAACCCTAAAATGTAAAACCTTAAAACCCTAGCATGGAAACCTAACTTTGACACTGTAAAACACTAGACCTTAAACCCTAAAACCTAAATCTTGAAACCCTAAAAGCCATTACATGTAAAACCTAAACCCTAAGAACCTAAAACCCTAAACCCTAAAATCTAAACCCTAAACACTAAACTTTTTTAGCCAAAACCCTAAAACCCCCGTATTTTGAAAGTGTAAGAGCCTAAACTGTAAAAAACCCAAAAACCATAACTTGGAAAACCAAAAACCTTAACGTTGAAACCCTAAACCTTTGAACCATACCTATAAAACCCTAAATCCTAAATCCTAAATCCTAAACCCTAAAACCGTAAAAACAATAACATGGAAAACCTAAACCCTAAAACCTTAAAAATCCTAACATGGAAACTTAAACCCTAAAATCCTAAAACCTTAAAAAGTGTATAACCCTAAAATGTAACACCTTAAAACCTAGCATGGAAACCTAACTTTTACACTGCAAAACACTAGACCTTAAACCCTAAAACCTAAATCTTGAAACCTTAAAAACCATTACATGTAAAATCCTAAACCCTAGAACCCTAAACCTAAAACCCTAAAACCCTAACATCTAAACTCACAAACCCAAAAACCCTTAACATCGAACCCATGAAATCCTAAACCGTGAACCCTAAACCCTAACCTTTATCTTTGAAACGCTAAATCCTAGAACCCTAAAATCCTAATCTTTTTTAGCCTAAACCTCAATTCCCTAAATTTAAAAAAGTGTATAACCCTAAAATATAAAACCTTAAAATCCTAGCATCGAACCCCTAAACCTTTGAACCCTAACTATAAAACTCTAAATGCTAAACCCTAAACCCTAAAACCTTGAAATCGTAAACCGTGAACCCTTAACCCTGAACTTTATCTATTAAACACTAAACCCTAGAACCCTAAACCCTAAACAAAAAACGCCAAACCTTAAACCCTGAACCCTAAACGTAAAAACTCAAAACCAAAAACACTAAAACAAAAAACCCTAACATTGACACCCTAAAACCCCAAAACCCTAAACCCCGAACCTTGGAAATCCTAAACCATGAACCCTAAACCCTAACCTTTATCTATTAAACACTAAATCCTTGAACCCTATAACCCTAAACTTTTTTTAGCCTAAAACCTAAAACCCAAAATTTAGAAAGTGTATAACCCTAAAACATAAAACTTGAAAACCATAACAAGGAAAACCTAAAACCCTAACTCTGATGACCTCAAAACCCTAAACCCTAAACACTAAGCCTAAACTTAAATCCCTAAACCAAAGAACCCTAAACCTTAAACATTAAACTCTAAACCCTAAACAGTAAAACTATAAAATACCAACACGGAAAACCTAAAACGCTAACATTGAAACCCTAAATTCCCAAAACCCTAAACCCCCAAACCCTTGAAATCCTAAACCATGAACCCCACACCTTAACCTTCATCTATTAAACACTAAATCCTAGAACCCTAACACCCTAAACTTTTTTTAACCTAAACCCTAAAACCCTAAATTTAGAAAGTGTATAACCCTAAAACGTAAAACCCTAACATTGACACCCCCAAAAGCTTAAACCCTAAACGTAAAAGTTGAAACCCTAAACCCCCAAACACCAAAACCCTAAAAACCCTCACATGGAAACCTAAACCCTAAAAAAACTAAAACCTTCAAAAATAAACCCTAAACACGAAAAAGCCTAAAACCAAAACACTAAACTTGTTTAGCTCGAACCCTAAAACCCCGCATTTTCAAAGTGTAAGAGCCTAAACCGTAAAACCCTAAAACCATAACTTGAAAAAACCTAAAACCGTAACATCGAGACCCTAAACATTAAACTATAAGACCCTAAACCCTTGAAATCCTAGTTCTTGAACCCTAAACCCTAACCTTTATCTATTAAACACTAAATCCTAGAACTCTAAAACCCCCCAAATTTTATTAGCCTATACCCTAAAACCCTAAATTTAGAAAGTGTATAACCCCCGCAACGTAAAACCCTAAAACCCTAACATGGAAAACCTTAAACCCTTACCTTGACACTAAAAAACCCTTAACCCTAAAACCTTAACCCTAAAACCCTAACATGGAAAACATTAACCCTAAAAAGAAAAAACCTTAAAAAATAAACCCTAAAACCCCGAACCCTAAACCCTAAACCCAAAAACCCTAAAACCTTTAACATCAAACCCATGAAATCTTAAACCCTGACTCCTATACCCTAACCTTTATCCTTGAAACACTAAGTGCTAGAACCCAAAAATCCTAAACTTTTTTTAGCCTAAACCTCAAATCCCTAAATTTAAAAAAGTGTATAACCCTAAAATGTAAAACCTTAAAACCCTAGCATGGAAACCTAACTTTGACACTGCAAAACACTAGACCCAAACCCCTAAAACCTAAATCTTGAAACTCTAAAAACCTTTACATGTAAAACCAAAACCCTAAGAATCTAAAACCATAAAAAAAACCCTAAACCCTAAAACCCTAAACATTAAACTTTTTTAGCCTAAACCCTAAATCCCTGTATTTTGAAAGTGTAAGAGCCTAAACTATAAAACCCAAAAACCATAACTTGGAAAACCAAAAACCTTAACGTTGAAACCCTAAACCTTTGGACCATAACTATAAAACCCTAAATCCTAAACCCTGAAAACCCTAAAAACCATAACATGGAAAATCTAAACTCTAAAACTTTAAAAATCCTAACATGGAAACCTAAACCCTAATATCCTAAAACCTTAAAAAATAAACCCTAAACCCTAAAACTCTAAACCCTAAACCCTAGAACCTTAAACCTAAAACCCTAACATCTAAACTCAAAAACCTAAGAACCCTAAAACCTTTAACATCAAACCATTGAAATCCTAATCGTGAACCCGAAACCCTAACCTTTATCTATGAAACACGAAATCCTACAACCCTAAAATCCAAAACTTTTTTAGCCTAAACCCCAAAGCCCTAAATTTAGAAAGTGTATAACCCTAAAACGTAAAACTCTAAAACCCTACCATGAAAAACCTAACTAACAATGATACAACAAAACCCTAGAACCTAAACCCTAAAACCAAAATCTTAAAACCCTAAAAACCTTAAACCATAAAAAATAAACCCTAAACACTAAACTTTTTTGGCCTAAACCTTAAAACCTTTAATTTTTTTCAAAGTGTAAGAGCCTAAACTGTAAAACCCAAAAGCCATAACAGGAAAAACAAAAAACCCTAATATTGAAACCCTAAACCCTTGAACCCTAACTATAAAAACCCTAAATCCTAAACCCTAAACCCCAAAACCTTGAAATCCTAAATCGTGAACCCTTAACCCTAAACTTTATCTATTAAACACTAAACCATAGAAATCTAAAACCCTAAAACCCTAAACGCCAAACCCTAAACCCTGAACCCTAAACGTAAAAACTCGAAACCCAAAACCCTAAAACAAAAAACCATAACACTGAAACCATAGAACCCCAAAACCCTAAACCCCGAACCCTGGAAATCCTAAACCATGAACCTTAAACCCTAACCTTTATCTATTAAATACTAAATCCTTGAACCCTACAACCCTTGAAATCCAAAAACCATAGACCCCAAACCCTTGAAATCCTCAGTTGTGAACTTTAAACCCAAGCCTTAACCTTAAACCCTAGCCTTTATCTATTAAACACTAACTCCTAGAACCCTAAGACCCTAAACATTTTTAGCCTTAACCCTAAAACCCTAAATTTAGAATGTGTATAACCCTAAAACGTAAAGCCGCAACATGGAAATCCTAAAAACCTAATATTTACAGTCCAAAGCCCTTAGTTTAAACGTAAAACCCTAAACCTTAAACCATAAAACGGTAAACCCTAAACCCTAAACACTTGAAATCCTAAATTATGAACCCTAAACCCAAAACTTTATCTACTAAACACTAAACCCAAAGCCATACACCCTAAACCTTAATACCCTAAAACCCTAACATGGAAAACCTAAAACCCTAACATTGAAACCCTAAACCCAAAAACCCTAAAACCCAAACCCTTGAAATCCTAAACCGTGAACCCTAAACCCTAACCTTTATCTATTAAACACTAAATCCTAGAACCCCAAACCCTAAACTTTTTTAGCGTACACCCTAAAACACTAAATTTAGAAAGTGTATAACCCTAAAACGCTAACATTGACACCCCAAAACCCTAAACCCTAAATGTAAAGCCCTAAACCCTAAACCCAAAAATCCTAAAGCCCTTAACATCAAACCCTTGAAATCCTAAACCGTGAACCCTAAACCCTAACATTTATCTATTAAACACTAAATCCTAAAACCCTAAAATCCTAAACTTTTTTAGGCTAAACCCAAAAACCCTAAATTTAGAAAGTGTATAACCCTAAAACGTAAAACCTTAAAACCCTAGCATGGAAAACCTAACAATCATTGACACTTACAAACCCTAAACCATAAACCGCTAAACCCTAACCTTTATCTTTGAAACAATAAATCCTAGAACCCTAAAATTCTAAACTTTTTAGCCTATACCTCAATTCCCTAAATTTAAAAAGTGTATAACCCTAAAATGTAAAACCTTAAAACCCTAGCATGGAAACCTAACTTTGACACTGTAAAAACACTAGACCTAAACCCTAAAATCGTAACATTGAGACCCTAAACATTAAACTATAAAACCCTAAACCCTTGAAATCCTAGTTCTTGAACCCTAAACCCTAACCTTTATCTATTAAACACTAAATCCTAGAACTCTAAAACCCCCAAATTTTATTAGCCTATACCCTAAAACCCTAAATTTAGAAAGTGTATAACCCTGCAACGTAAAACCCTAAAACCCTAACATGGAAAACCTTAAACCCTTACCTTGACACTAAAAAACCCTTAACCCTAAAACCTTAACCCTAAAACCCTAACATGGAAAACATTAACCCTAAAAAGAAAAAACCTTAAAAAATAAACCCTAAAACCCCGAACCCTAAACCCTAAACCCAAAAACCCTAAAACCTTTAACATCAAACCCATGAAATCTTAAACCCTGACTCCTATACCCTAACCTTTATCCTTGAAACACTAAGTGCTAGAACCCTAAAATCCTAAACTTTTTTAGCCTAAACCTCAAATCCCTAAATTTAAAAAGTGTATAACCCTAAAATGTAAAACCTTAAAACCCTAGCATGGAAACCTAACTTTGACACTGCAAAACACTAGACCCTAACCCCTAAAACCTAAATCTTGAAACTCTAAAAACCTTTACATGTAAAACCAAAACCCTAAGAATCTAAAACCATAAAAAAAACCCTAAACCCTAAAACCCTAAACATTAAACTTTTTTAGCCTAAACCCTAAATCCTTGTATTTTGAAAGTGTAAGAGCCTAAACTATAAAACCCAAAAACCATAACTTGGAAAACCAAAAACCTTAACGTTGAAACCCTAAACCTTTGGACCATAACTATAAAACCCTGAATCCTAAACCCTGAAAAAACCCTAAAAACCATAACATGGAAAATCTAAACTCTAAAACTTAAAAAATCCTAACATGGAAACCTAAACCCTAAAATCCTAAAACCTTAAAAAATAAACCCTAAACCCTAAAACTCTAAACCCTAAACCCTAAACACTAACATTTATCTATGAAACACTAAATCCTAAAACCCTAAAATCCTAAACTATTTTAGGCTAAACCCAAAAACCTTAACTTTAGAAAGTGTATAACCCTAAGACGTAAAACCCTAGCATGGAAAACCTAACAATCATTGACACTTCAAAACCCTAAACCATAAACCCCTAAACCCTAACCTTTATCTTTGAAACCCTAACCTTTATCTTTGAAACAATAAATCCTAGAACCCTAAAATTCTAAACTTTTTAGCCTAAACCTCAATTCCCTAAATTTAAAAAGTGTATAACCCTAAAATGTAAAACCTTAAAACCCTAGCATGGAAACCTAACTTTGACACTGTAAAACACTAGACCTTAAACCCTAAAACCTAAATCTTGAAACCCTAAAAACCATTACATGTAAAACCTAAACCCTAAGAACCTAAAACCCTAAACCCTAAAATCCAAAAACCTAAACACTAAACTTTTTTAGCCTAAACCCTAAAACCCTGTATTTTGAAAGTGTAAGAGCCTAAACGGTAAAACCCAAAAACCATAACTTGGAAAACAAAAACCTTAACGTTGAAACCCTAAACCTTTGAACCATAACTATAAAACCCTAAATCCTAAATCCTAAACCCTAAAACCCTAAAAACAATAACATGGAAAACATAAACCCTAAAACCTTAAAAATCCTAACATAGAAACTTAAACCCTAAAATCCTAAAACCTTAAAAAGTGTATAACCCTAAAATGTAAAATCTTAAAACCCTAGCATGGAAACCTAACTTTTACACTGCAAAACACTAGACCTTAAACCCTAAAACCTAAATCTTGAAACCCTAAAAACCATTACATGTAAAATCCTAAACCCTAGAACCCTAAACCTAAAACCCTAAAACCCTTAACATCGAACCCATGAAATCCTAAACCGTGAACCCTAAACCCTAACCTTTATCTCTGAAACGCTTAATCCTAGAACCCTAAAAGCCTAATCTTTTTTAGCCTAAACCTCAATTCCCTAAATTTAAAAAGTGTATAACCCTAAAATATAAAACCTTAAAATCCTAGCATCGAACCCCTAAACCTTTGAACCCTAACTATAAAACTCTAAATGCTAAACCCTAAACCCTAAAACCTTGAAATCATAAACCTTGAACCCTTAACTCTAAACTTTATCTATTAAACACTAAACCCTAGAACCCTAAACCCTAAACGAAAAACGCAAAACCTTAAACCCTGAACCCTAAACGTAAAAACTCAAAACCAGAAACACTAAAACAAAAAACCCTAACATTGACACCCTAAAACCCCAAAACCCTAAACCCCGAACCTTGGAAATCCTAAACCATGAACCCTAAACCCTAACCTTTATCTATTAAACACTAAATCCTTGAACCCTATAACCCTAAACTTTTTTAGCCTAAAACCTAAAACCCAAAATTTAGAAAGTGTATAACCCTAAAACATAAAACTCGAAAACCATAACATGGAAAACCTAAAACCCTAACCTGACAGTCCAAAACCCTAAACCCTAAACACTAAGCCTAAACTTAAATTACTAAACCAAAGAACCCTAAACCTTAAACATTAAACTCTAAACCCTAAACAGTAAAACTATAAAATACCAACACGGAAAACCTAAAACGCTAATATTGAAACCCTAAAATCCCAAAACCCTAAACCCTAAACCCCAAACCCTTGAAATCCTAAACCATGAACCCCACACCTTAACCTTCATCTATTAAACACTAAATCCTAGAACCTAACACCCTAAACTTTTTTTACCTAAACCCTAAAACCCTAAATTTAGAAAGTGTATAACCCTAAACCGTAAAACCCTAACATTGACACCCCAAAAGCTTAAACCCTAAACGTAAAAGTCGAAACCCAAAACCCTAAACACTCAAACCGTAAAACCCTAAAAACCCTCTAATGGAAACCTAAACCCTAAAAAACTAAAACCTTCAAAAATAAACCCTAAACACGAAAAGCCTAAAACCAAAACACTAAACTTGTTTAGCCTGAACCCTAAAACCTGCATTTTGAAAGCGTAAGAGCCTAACCCGTAAAACCCTAAAACCATAACTTGAAAAACCTAAAACCATAACATTGAGACCCTAAATATCAAACTATAAAACCCTAAACCCGTGAAATCCTAGTTCTTGAACCCTAAACCCTAACCTTTATCTATTAAACACTAAATCCTAGAACCCCCCCAAATTTTATTAGCCTATACCCTAAAACTCTAAATTAGAAAGTGTATGACCCTGCAACGTAAAACCCTAAAACCCTAACATGGAAAACCTTAAACCCTTACCTTGACACTAAAAAACCCTTAACCCTAAAACCCTAACATGGAAAACATTAACCCTAAAAAGCAAAAACCTTAAAAAATAAACCCTAAACCCTAAAACCCCGAACCCTAAACCCAAAAACCCTAAAACCTTTAACATCAAACCCATGAAATCTTAAACCCTGACTCCTATACCCTAACGTTTATCTTTGAAACACTAAATCCTAGAACCCTAAAATCCTAAACTTTTTTAGCCTAAACCTCAAATCCCTAAATTTAAAAAATATATAACCCTAAAATGTAAAACCTTAAGACCCTAGCATGGAAACCTAACTTTGACACTGCAAAACACTAGACCCTAACCCCTAAAACCTAAATCTTGAAACTCTAAAAACCTTTACATGTAAAACCAAAACCCTAAGAATCTAAAACCATAAAAAACACCCTAAACCCTAAAACCCTAAACATTAAACTTTTTTAGCCTAAACCCTAAATCCCTGTATTTTGAAAGTGTAAGAGCCTAAACTATAAAACCCAAAAACCATAACTTGGAAAACCAAAAACCTTAACGTTGAAACCCTAAACCTTTGGACCATAACTATAAAACCCTAAATTCTAACCCCTAAAAACCATAACATGGAAAATCTAAACTCTAAAACTTTAAAAATCCTAACATGGAAACCTAAACCCTAAAATCCTAAAACCTTAAACAATAAACCCTAAACCCTAAAACTCTAAACCCTAAACCCTAGAACCTTAAACCTAAAACCCTAACATCTAAACTCAAAAACCTAAGAACCCTAAAACCTTTAACATCAAACCATTGAAATCCTAATCGTGAACCCGAAACCCTAACCTTTATCTATGAAACACGAAATCCTCCAACCCTAAAATCCAAAACCTTTTTAGCCAAAACCCCAAAGCCCTAAATTTAGAAAGTGTATAACCGTAAAACGTAAAACTCTAAAACCCTACCATGAAAAACCTAACTAACAATGATACTACAAAACCCTAGAACCTAAACCCTAAAACCAAAATCTTAAAACCCTAAAAACCTAAAACCATAAAAAATAAACCCTAAACACTAAACTTTTTTAGCCTAAACCTTAAAACCTTTAATTTTTTTGAAAGTGTAAGAGCCTAAATTGTAAAACCCAAAAACCATAACAGGAAAAACCAAAAACCCTAATATTGAACCCCTAAACCCTTGACCCCTACCTATAAAAACCCTAAATCCTAAACCCTAAACCCCAAAACCTTGAAATCCTAAATCGTGAACCTTAACCCTAAACTTTTTCTATTAAACACTAAACCGTAGAAATATAAAACCCTAAACCCTAAACCCTAAACTCCAAACCCTAAACCCTGAACCCTAAACGTAAAAACTCGAAACCCAAAACCCTAAAACAAAAAACCCTAACACTGAAACCATAGAACCCCAAAACCCTAAACCCCGAACCTTGGAAATCCTAAGCCATGAACCTTAAACCCTAACCTTTATCTATTAAACACTAAATCCTAGAACCCTACAACCCTTGAAATCCAAAAACCATAGACCCCAAACCCTTGAAATCCTCAATTGTGAACTTTAAACCCAAGCCTTAACCTTAAACCCTAGCCTTTATCTATTAAACACTAACTCCTAGAACCCTAAGACCCTAAACATTTTTAGCCTAAACCCTAAAACCCTAAATTTAGAATGTGTATAACCCTAAAATGTAAAGCCGCAACATGGAAATCCTAAAAACCTAATATTTACAATCCAAAGCCCTTAGTTTAAACGTAAAACCCTAAACCTTAAACCATAAAACGGTAAACCCTAAACCCTAAACACTTGAAATCCTAAATTGTGAACCCTAAACCCGAAACATTATCTACTAAACACTAAACCCTAAGCCATACACCCTAAACCGTAATACCCTAAAACCCTAACATGGAAAACCTAAAACCCTAACATTGAAACCCTAAACCCAAAAACCCTAAAACCCAAACCCTTGAAATCCTAAACCGTGAACCCTAAACCCTAACCTTTATCTATTAAACACTAAATCCTAGAACCCCAAAACCCTAAACTTTTTTAGCGTAAACCCTAAAACACTAAATTTCGAAAGTGTATAACCCTAAAACCCTAACATTGACACCCCAAAACCCTAAACCCTAAACCCTATATGTAAAACCCTAAACCCAAAAATCCTAAAGCCCTTAATATCAAACCCTTGAAATCCTAAACCGTGAACCCTAAACCCGAACATTTATCTATGAAACACTATATCCTGAAACCCTAAAATCCGAAACTTTTTTAGGCTAAACCCAAAAACCCTAAATTTAGAAAGTGTATAACTCTAAAACGTAAAACCATAAAACCCTAGCATGGAAAACCTAACAATCACTGATACTTAAAAACCCTAAACCATAAACCCCTAAACCCTAAAACCTAACTCCTAAAACACTAGAAACCCAAAAATGGAAAACCTAAAACCTCAAAAAATAAACCCTAAGCCCTAAAACCCTAAATTTTGAAAGTGTAAGGGCCTAAACCGTAAAACCCTAAAACCATAACATGGAAAACCTACAACCAAAACATTAAAACCCTAAACCTTAAACCCTGAACTATAACACACTAAACCCTAAACCCTTGAAATCCTAAATCGTGAACCCTAAATCCTAACCTTTATCTGTTAAACATTAAATCCTAGAACCCGAAAACCCCAAACTTTATTAGCCTATACCCTAAAACCCTAAATTTAAAAAGTGTAAAACCGTGAAATGTAAAACCCTAAAACCATAACATGTAGAACCTTAAACCCTAACATTGACACTCAAAAAACCTAAACCCTAAACCCTAAAACCCTAAAAACCATAACATGGAAAACCTAAACCATAAAAAACTAATACCTTAAAATATAAAACCTAAACTCTAAACCCGAAACCCTAAAACCCTAATATTGAAATCGTAAAACCCGAAAACATAAAACCCTAAACCCCAAAACCTTGAAATCCTAAACCGTGAACCTAAAACCCTAACTTTATCTATTAAAAACTAGATCATAGAAACCTACAACCATAAACTTTTTTAGCCAAAAACCTGAAGCCCTAAATTCAGAAAGTGTATAACCCTAAAACGTAAAACCCTAAAACCTAACATGATTAACCTAAAACGTAACATTGACACCCTAAAACCCTAAACCCTAAGCCAAAACGTAAAGCCCTAAAACCCTAAACTCTAAACCCTAAACCGTAAAATCCTAAAAACCCTAACATGGAAAACCTAAACCCTAAAACCGTAAAAAATAAACCCTAAAACCCTAAACCCTAACCTTTATCAATTAAACACTATATCCTACAACCCTAAAACCTTAAAGTTTACTAGCCTATACCCTAAAACCCAAAATTTAGAAAGTGTAACCCTGAAACGTAAAACCCTTAAACCCTAACAAGGAAAACCTTAAACCCTAAAATTCACACTCGAAAACCATAAACTCTAAATGCATAACCCTAAACCCTAAAACCCTAAAAATCGTAACATGGAAACGTAAACCCTACACCCAAAACCCTAAGACCCTAACATCGAAACTAAAAAACTCACAAACCCGAAAACCTTTAACATCAAACCATTGAAATCCTAAACCGTGAACCCTAAACCCTAACCTTTATCTATGAGACAATAAATCCTACAACCCTAAAATCCCAAACTTTTTTAGCCTAAACCCAAAAGCCCTAAATTTAGAAAGTGTATAATACTAAAATGTAAAACTCTAAAACCCTACCATGAAAAACCTAACTAACAATGATACTGCAAAACCCTAGAACCTAAACCATAAAACCAAAATCTTCAAACCCTAAAAACCCTAACATGTAAAACCTAAACCCTAAAAACCTAAAACCATAAAAAATAAACCCTAAACACAAAACTCTTTTAGCCTAAACCCTAAAACCCTGAATTTTGAAACTGAAAGAGCTTAAACTCTAAAACCCAAAAACAATAATAGGGAAAACCAAAAACCCTAACATTGAAACCCTAAACCCTTGAACCCTAACTCAAAACCGTAAATGCTAAACCCTAAACACCAAAACCTTGAAATCCTAAATCGTTAACCCTTAACCCTAAACTTTATCTATTAAACACTAAACTATAGAACCCTAAAACCCTAAACCCTAAACGCCAAACCCTAAACCCTAAACGTAAAAACTCTAAACCTAGAACCCAAAAACAAAAAACCCTAACATTAAAACCCTAAAACCCCAAAACCCTAAACCCCAAACCTTGCAAATCCTAAACCATGAACCTTAAACCCGAACCTTTATCTATTAAACACTAAATCCTAGAACCCTAAAACCCCCAAATTTTATTAGCCTATACCCTAAAACCCTAAATTTAGAAAGTGTATAACCCTGCAACGTAAAGCCCTAAAACCCTAACATGGAAAACCTTAAACCCTTACCTTGACACTAAAAAACCCTTAACCCTAAAACCTTAAACCTAAAACCCTAACATGGAAAACATTAACCCTAAAAAGCAAAAACCTTAAAAAGTAAACCCTAAACCCTAAAACCCCAAACACTAAACCCTAAACCCAAAAACCCTAAAACCTTTAACATCAAACCCATGAAATCCTAAACCCTGACTCCTATACCCTAACCTTTATCTTTGAAACACTACATCCTAGAACCCTAAAATCCTAAACTTTTTCAGCCTAAACCTCAAATACCTAAATTTAAAAAGTGTATAACCCTAAAATGTAAAACTTTAAAACCCTAGCATGGAAACCTAACTTTGACACTGCAAAACACTAGACCTTAAACTCTAAAACCTAAATCTTGAAACCCTAAAAACCTTTACATGTAAAACCAAAACCCTAAGAATCTAAAAACATAAAAAAAACCCTAAACCATAAAACCCTAAACCCTAACATCTAAACTCAAAAACCTAAGAACCCTGAAACCTTTAACATCAAACCATTGAAATCCTAATCGTGAACCCAAAACCCTAACCTTTATCTATCAAACACGAAATCCTACAACCCTAAAATCCAAAACTTCTTT
Source organism: Catharanthus roseus (assembly GCA_028651295.1). NCBI lineage: Eukaryota > Viridiplantae > Streptophyta > Magnoliopsida > Gentianales > Apocynaceae > Catharanthus > Catharanthus roseus. The sequence goes on from JAPQWS010000142.1 coordinate 4,961,868, forward strand.
AGCCTAAACCCCAAAGCCCTAAATTTAGAAAGTGTATAACCCTAAAACGTAAGACCCTAAAACCCTACCATGAAAAACCTAACTAACAATGATACTACAAAACCCTAGAACCTAAACCCAAAAACCATAATAGGGAAACCCAAAAACCCTAACATTGAAACCCTAAACTCGCGAACCCTAACTAAAAACCGTAAATGCTAAACCCTAAACACCAAAACCTTGAAATCCCAAATCGTGAACCCTTAACCCTAAACTTTATCTATTAAACACTAAACCATAGAACCCTAAACCCTAAACCCTAAACGCCAAACCCTAAACCCTAAACCCTAAACGTAAAAACTCTAAACCTAAAACCCTAAAACAAAAAACCCTAATATTAAAACACTAAAACCCCAAAAGCCTAAACCCCGAACCTTGGAAATCCTAAACCATGAACCTTAAACCCGAACCTTTATCTATTAAACACTAAATCGTAGAACCCTATAACCCTAAACTTTTTTAGCCTGAAACGTAAAACTCTAAATTTAGAAAGTGTATAACCCTAAAATATAAACCTCAAAAACCCTAACATGGAAAACCTAAACCGTAACATTGACACGCCAAAACCCAGAACCCTAAACCCTAAGCTTAAATGTAAATCCCTAAACCCAAGAACCATAAATCTTAAACCCGAAATCCTAAATGGTAAAACACTAAAACCCTAACATGAAAAACCTAAAACCTTAACATTGAAACCCTAAAATCCCAAAACCCTAAAACCCTAAACCCTTGAAATCCTAAACTGCGAACCCTCAACCCTAACCTTTATCTATTAAACACCAAATTCTACAACCCTAACACCCTAAACTTTTTTAACACAAAACCCTAAAACCCTAAATTTAGAAAGTGTATAACCCCAAAACCCAAACATAGAAAACCTAAAACCCTAATATTAATACCCCAAAACCCTAAGCCCTAAAACCTAGAATTTTGAAAGAGTAAGAGCCTAAGCCGTAAAACCCTAAAACGATAACAAAAAAAACCAAAAACCTAACATTGAAACCCTAAACCCTTGAACACTAACTATAAAACTCTAAATGCTAAACCCTAAACCCTAAAACCTTGATATCGTAAATCGTGAACCCTTAACCATAAACTTTATGCATTAAACACTAAACCCTAGAACCCTAAACCATAAACCCTAAACGCTAAACCCTAAACCCTGAACCCTAAACGTAAAAAGTCTAAACCCTAAAACAAAAAACCTTAACATTGAAACCCTAAAAGCCCAAAACCCTAAACCTCGAACCTTGGAAATCCTAAACCATGAACCTTAAACCCTAACCTTTATCTATTAAACACTAAATCCAAGGACCCTATAACCCTAAACTTTTTTAGCCTAAAACCTAAAACCTAAAACCCAAAATTTAGAAAGTGTATAACCCTAAACTATAAAACTCGAACACTCTAACATGGAAAACCTAAAACACTAACCTGACACCCCAAAACCCTAAACCCTAAGCCTAAACGAAAATCCCTAAACCCAAGAACCCTAAACCTTAAACCCTAAACTCTAAACCCTAAACCGTAAAACTCTAAAATGCTAACACGGAAATCCTAAAACGCTAACATTGAAACCCTAAAATCCCAAAACCCAAAAACCCTAAACCCCAAACCCTTGAAATCGTAAACCATGAACCCTAAACCCTAACCTTCATCTATTAAACACTAAATCCGTGAACCCTAACACCCTAAACTTTTTTAGCCTAAACCCTAAATTTAGAAAGTGTATAACCTTAAAACGTAAAACCCAAAAACCCTAACATAGAAAACCTAAAACCCTAACATTGAGACCCTAAACCTTAAACCCTAAACGTAAAACTCGAAACTCTAAACCCTAAACACTAAACCCTTATAACCCTAAAAACCCTAACATGGAAACATGACCCTAAACATTAAAACCTTAAAAAATAAACACTAAACCCTAAAAGCCTAAAACCTAAACACTAAACTTGTTTAGCCTGAACCGTAAAACCCTGCATTTTGAAAGTGTAAGAGCCTAAACCGTAAAACCCTAAAACAATAACATTGAGACCTTAAATATTAAACTATAAAACCCTAAACCATAAACCGTTGAAATCCTAGTGCTTGAATCCTAAACCCTAACCTTTATCTATTAAACACTAAATCCTAGAACCCCAAAACCCCCAAACTTTATTAGCCTAAACCCGAAAACCCTAAATTTAGAAAGTGTATAACCCTCAACGTAAAACCCTAAAACCCTAACATGGAAAACCTTAAACCCTTACGCTGACACTCAAAAACCCTTTACCCTAAAACCTTAACCCTAAAACCCTAACATGGAAAGTATTAACCCTAAAAATCAAAAACCTTAAAAAATAAACCCAAAACCCTAAAACCCCGAACCCTAAACCCTAAAACCTTTAACATCAAACCCATGAAATCCTAAACTGTGAACCCTAAACCCTAACCTTTATCTTTGAAACAATAAATCCTAGAACCCAAAAATTCTAAACTTTTTAGCCAAAACCTCAATTCCCTAAATTTAAAAAGTGTATAACCCTAAAATGTAAAACCCTAAAACCCTAGCATGGTCTAACTTTGACACTGTAAAACACTATACCTTGAACCCTAAAACCTAAATCTTGAAACCCTAAAAACCTTTACATGTAAAACCCAAACTCTAAGAACCTAAAACCATAAAAAAAAACAATAAACCCTAAAACCCTATAACCCAAACACTAAACTTTTTTAGCCTAAACCCTAAACCCTAAACCTTAAAACCCTAGCATGGAAACCTAACTTTGACACTGTAAAACACTAGACCTTAAACCCTAAAAACAAAATCTTCAAACCCTAAAAACCTTTACATGTAAAACCTAAACCCTGAGAACCTAAAACCATTAAAAAAAACCATAAACCCTAAAACCCTATACCCTAAACACTAAACGTTTTTAGCCTAAACCCTAAAACCCAGTATTTTGAAAGTGCAACAGCCTAAACTGTAAAACCCAAAAACCATAACTTGTAAAACCGTAAACCTTAACGTTGAAACCCTAAACCTTTGAAACTATAACGCCCTAAATCATAAATCCGAAACTAAAACCCTAAAAACTATAACATGGAAAACCTAAACCCTAAAACCTTAAAAATCCTAACATGGGAACCTAAACCCTAAAATCCTAAAAGCTTAAAAAATAAACCCTAAACCCTAAAACTCTAAATCCTAACCCCTAAAACCCTAACATCTAAACTCAAAAACCCAAGCACCCTAAAACCTTTAACATCAAACCATTGAAATCCTAAAACTTGAACCTGAAACCCTAACCTTTATCTATGAAACACCAAATCCTACAAAAAATGCCAAACTTTTTTACCCTAAACGCCAAAGCCCTAAATTTAGAAAGTGTATAACCGTAAAACGTAAAACCCTAAACACCTACCATGAAAAACCTAACTAACAATGATATTGCAAAACCTAGAACATAAACCCTAAAATCCAAATCTTGAAACCCTAAAAACCCTAACAAGTAAAACCTAAACCCTAAAAACCTAAAACCATAAAAAATAAACCCTAAACACTAAACTTTTTTTAGCCTAAACCCTAAAACCTTTAATTTTGAAAGTGCAAGAGCCTAAACTGTAAAATCCTATAACCCTACTCGGAAAAACAAAAAACCCTCACATGAAACCTTAAACCCTTGAACCCAACTTTAAAATCCCTAAATCCTAAACCCTAAACCACAAAACCTTGAAATCCTAAATCGTGAACCCTTAACCCTAAACTTTACCTATTAAACACTAAACCCTAGAACACTAAAACCCTAAACACCAAACCCTAAACCCTAAACATAAAAACTCTAAATCCAAACATTGAACCCTAAAACCCCGAACCTTAGAAATCCTAAACCATGAACCTTAAACCCTAACCTTTATCTATTAAACACTAAATCCTAGAACCCCACAACCCTTGAAACCCTAACATTGACACCCTAAAACCCTAAACACTAAGCCAAAACGTAAAACCCTAAAACCTAACTATAAAACCCTGAATGCTAAACCTTAAACCTCAAAACCTTGAAATCCTAAATCGTGAACAATAACCCTGAACTTTATCTATTAAACACTAAACCGTAGAACCCTAAAACCCTAAACCCCAAACGCCAAACCCTGAACCCTAAACGCGGAAACTCTAAACCCAAAACCCTAAAACAAAAAACCTTAACATTGAAACCCTAAAACACCAAAACCCCAAAACCCCGAGCCTTAGAAATCCTAAACCATGAACCTTTAACCCTAACCTTTATCTATTAAACACTAAATCCTAGAACCCTATAACCCTAAACTTTTTTAGCCTAAAACCTAAAACCTAAAACCCTAAATTTAGAAAGTGTATAACCCTAAAACCCAAACATAGAAAACCTAAAACCCTAATATTAATACCCAAAAACACTAAACCCTAAACGTAAAACCCTAACCCTAAACCTAAAACGTAAAACCCTAACCCGAAAAACTCTAACATGCAAAACCTATACCCTAAAATAGTAAACCTTTACAAAATAAACCCTAAACCCTAAACACTAAACTTGCTTAGCCTGACCCTAAAACCCAGAATTTTGAAAGTGTAAGAGCCTAAGCTGTAAAACCCAAAACCATAACATAAAAAACCAAAAACCCTAACATTGAAACCCTAAACCCTTAAACCCTAACTATAAAAACCCTAAATCCTAAACCCTAAACCACAAAACCTTGAAATCCTAAATCGTGAACCCTTAACCCTAAACTTTATCTATTTGACACTAAACCCTAGAACACTAAAACCCTAAACACCAAACACTAAAGCCTAAACATAAAACTCTAAACCCAAAACCATAAAACAAAAAACCCTAACATTGAAACCTAAAACCCCAAAACCCGAAACCCCGAACCTTAGAAATCCTAACTCATGAACCTTAAACCCTAAACTTTATCTATTAAACACTAAATCCTAGAACCCTACAACCCTTGAAACCCTAACATAGACACCCTTAAACCCTGAACACTAGGCCAAAACGTAAAACCCTAATCTCTAAACCCTAAACCCTAAAACCCTAAAAACCCTAACATGGAAAACCTAAACCCTAAACCCTAATACCCTAAACACTAAACTTGTTTAGCCTAACGCTGAAACCCTGAATTTTTAAAGTGTAAGCGCCTAAACCATTAAACCCTAAAACCATAACATGGAAAGCCTAAAACTTAACATTGAAACCCTAAACCCTTGAACCCTAACTATAAAACTCTAAATGCTAAACCCTAAAACCTTGATATCGTAAATCGTGAACCATTAACCCTAAACTTCATCCATTAAACACTAAACCCTAGAACCCTAAACCATAAACCCTAAATGCCAAACCCTAAACCCTGAACCCTAAACGTAAAAACTCTAAACCCTAAAACAAAAAACCCTAACATTGAAACCCTAAAAGCCCAAAACCCTAAAACTCGAACCTTGGAAATCCTAAACCATGAACCTTAAACCCTAACCGTTATCTATTAAACACTAAATCCAAGGACCCTATAACCCTAACTTTTTTAGCCTAAATCCTAAAACCTAAAACCCTAAATTTAGAAAGTGTATAACCCTAAACTATAAAACTCGAAAACCCTAACATGGAAAACCTAAAACCCTGACCTGACACCCTAAAACCCTAAACCCTAAACCCTAAGCCTAAACGTAAGTCCCTAAACCCAAGAACCCTAAATCTTAAACCCTAAACTCTAAACCCTAAATCGTAAAACACTAAAATCCTAACACGGAAAACCTAAAACGCTAACATTGAAACCCTAAAATCCCAAAACCCTAAACCCCAAACCCTTGAAATCCTAAACCATGAACCCAAAACCCTAACCTTCATCTATTAAACACTAAATCCAAGAACCCTAACACCGTAAACTTTTTTAGCCTAAACCCTAAATTTAGAAAGTGTATAACCCTAAAACGTAAAACCCTAAAACCTTGACATAGAAAACCTAAAACCCTAACATTGAGACCCTAAACCTTAAACCCTAAACGTAAAACTCGAAACTCTAAAGCCTTATAACCCTAAAAACCCTAACATGGAAAACTGTACCCTAAACATTAAAACCTTAAAAAAATAAACCCTAAACCCTAAAAGCCTAAAACCTAAACACTAATATTGTTTAGCCTGAACCGTAAAGCCCTGCATTTTGAAAGTGTAAGAGCCTAAACCATAAAACCCTAAAACCATAACATTGAGACCCTAAATATTAAACTATAAAACCCTAAACCATAACCCATTGAAATCCTAGTTCTTGAACCCTAAACCCTAACCTTTATCTGTTAAACACTAAATCCTAGAACCCTAAAACCCCCAAACTTTATTAGCCTATACCCTAAAACCCTAAATTTAGAAAGTGTATAACCCTCAACGTAAAACCCTAAAACCCTAACATGGAAAAGCTTAAACCCTTACGTTGACACTCAAAAACCCTTTACCCTAAAACCCTAACATGGAAAGTATTAACCCTAAAAATCAAAAACCTTATAAAATAAACCCAAAACCCTAAAACCCCGAACCCTAAACCACAAAACCTTGAAATCCTAAATCGTGAACCCTTAACCCTAAACTTTATCTATTAAACACTAAACCCTAGAACACTAAAACCCTAAACACCAAACCCTAAACCCTAAACATAAAAACTCTAAACCCAAAACCCTAACATTGAAACCCTAAAACCCCGAACCTTAGAAATCCTAAACCATGAACCTTAAACCCTAACCTTTATCTATTAAACACTAAATCCTAGAACCCTACAACCCTTGAAACCCTAACATTGACACCCTAAAACCCTAAACACTAAGCCAAAACGTAAAACCCTAAACCCCTAAACTCTAAACCCTAAACCCTAAAACCCTAAAACCCTAACATAGAAAACCTAATATTAATACCCCAAAACCATAAACCCTAAACGTAAAACACTAACCCTAAACCCTCAACCCTAAAACCCTAACGTAGAAAAGCTTAAACCCTTACGTTGACACTCAAAAACCCTTTACCCTAAAACCTTAACCCTAAAACCCTAACATTATTAACCCTAAAAATAAAAAACCTTAAAAAATAAACCCAAAACCCTAAAACCCCGAACCCTAAACCCTAAAACCTTTAACATCAAACCCATGAAATCCTAAACTGTGAACCCTAAACCCTAACCTTTATCTTTGAAACAATAAATCCTAGAACCCACAAATTCTAAACTTTTTAGCCAAAACCTCAATTCCCTAAATTTAAAAAGTGCATAACCCTAAAATGTAAAACCCTAAAACCCTAGCATGGAAACCTAACTTAGACACTGCAAAACACTAAACCTTGAACCGTAAAACCTAAATCTTGAAACCCTAAAAACCTTTACATGTAAAACTTAAACCGTAAGAACCTAAAACCATAAAAAAAAAACCATAAACCCTAAGACCCTATACCCCAAACACTAAACATTTTTAGCCTAAACCCTAAACCCTAAACCTTAAAACCCTAGCATGGAAACCTAACTTTGACACTGTAAAACACTAGACCTTAAACCCTAAAACCGAAATCTTGAAACCCTAAAAACCTTTACATGTAAAACCTAAACCCTGAGAACCAAAAATCATAAAAAAAAACCATAAACCCTAAAACCCTATAACCTAAAAACTAAACCTTTTTTAGCCTAAACCCTAAAACCTTTAATTTTGAAAGTGTAAGAGCCTAAACTGTAAAACCCAGAAACCATAACTTGGAAAACCATAAACCTTAACGTTGAAACCCTAAACCTTTGAAACTATAAAGCAATAAATCCTAAATCCGAAACCTTAAAACCCTAAAAACTATAACATGGAAAACCTAAACCCTAAAACCTTAAAAATCCTAACATGGAAACCTAAACCCTAAAATCCTAAAACCTTAAAAAATAAACCCTAAACCCTAAAACTCTAAATCCTAACCGCTAAAACCCTAAACCTAAATGCCTAAAACCCTAACATCCAAACTCAAAAACCCAAGCACCCTAAAACCTTTAACATCAAGCCATTGAAATCCTAAACCTTAAACTGTGAACCCTAAACCCTAACCTTTATCTTTGAAACAATAAATCCTAGAACCCACAAATTCTAAACTTTTTAGCCAAAACCTCAATTCCCTAAATTTAAAAAGTGCATAACCCTAAAATGTAAAACCCTAAAACCCTAGCATGGAAACTTAACTTAGACACTGCAAAACACTAGACCTTGAACCGTAAAACCTAAATCTTGAAATCCTAAAAACCTTTACATGTAAAACCTAAACCGTAAGAACCAAAAACCATAAAAAAAAAAAAAAAACCATAAACCCTAAGACCCTATACCCCAAACACTAAACTTTTTTAGCCTAAACCCTAAACCCTAAACCTTAAAACCCTAGCATGGAAACCTAACTTTGACACTGTAAAACACTAGACCTTAAACCCTAAAACCGAAATCTTGAAACCCTAAAAACCTTTACATGTAAAACCTAAACCCTGAGAACCAAAAATCATAAAAAAAACCATAAACCCTAAAACCCTATACCCTAAACACTAAACGTTTTTAGCCTAAACCCTAAAACCCTGTATTTTGAAAGTGTAAGAGCCTAAACTGTAAAACCCAAAAACCATAACTTGGAAAACCATAAACCTTAACGTTGAACCCTAAACCTTTGAAACTATAAAGCCCTAAATCCTAAATCCGAAACCCTAAAACCCTAAAAACTATAACATGGAAAACCTAAACCCAAAAACCTTGAAAATCCTAACATGGAAACCTAAACTCTAAAATCCTATAACCTTAAAAAATAAACCCTAAACCCTAAAACTCTAAATCCTAACCCTTAAAACCCTAAACCTAAATGCCTAAAACCCTAACATCTACACTCAAAAACCCAAGCACCCTAAAACCTTTAACATCGAGCCATTGAAATCTTAAACCTTGAACCCGAAACCCAAAACTTTATCTATGAAACACGAAATCCTACAAAAAATGCCAATCTTTTTTACCCTAAACGCCAAAGCCCTAAATTTAGAAAGTGTATAACCGTAAAACGTAAAACTATAAACACCTACCATGAAAAACCTAACTAACAATGATATTGCAAAATCTAAAACATAAACCCTAAAACCAAAATCTTGAAACCCTAAAACCCTTAACATGTAAAACCTAAACCCTAAAAACCTAAAACCATAAAAAATAAACCTTAAACACTAAACTTTTTTTAGCCTAAACCCTAAAACCTTTAATTTTGAAAGTGCAAGAGCCTAAACTGTAAAATCCTAAAACCCTAACCAGAAAAACCAAAACCCCTCACATTGAAACCCTAAACCCTTGAACCCTAAATTTAAAAACCCTAAATCCTAAACCCTAAACCACAAAACCTTGAAATCCAAAATCGTGGACCCTTAACCCTAAACTTTATCCATTAAACACTAAACCCTAGAACACTAAAACTCTAAACACCAAACCCTAAACCCTAAACATAAAAACTCTAAACCCAAAACCCTAACATTGAAACCCTAAAACTCCGAACCTTAGAAATCCTAAACCATGAACCTTAAACCCTAACCTTTATGTATTAAACACTAAATCCTAGAACCCTACAACCCTTGAAACCCTAACATTGACACCCTAAAACCCTAAACACTAAGCCAAAACGTAAAACCCTAAAACCCTAAACTCTAAACCCTAAACCCTAAAACCCTAAAACCCTAACATAGAAAACCTAATATTAATACCCCAACACCATAAACCCTAAACGTAAAACACTAACCCTAAACCCTCAACCCTAAAACCCTAACATAGAAAAGCTTAAACCCTTACGTTGACACTCAAAAACCCTTTACCCTAAAACCTTAACCCTAAAACCCTAACATGGAAAGTATTAACCCTAAAAATCAAAAACCTTAAAAAATAAACCCAAAACCCTAAAACACCGAACCCTAAACCCTAAAACCTTTAACATCAAACCCATGAAATCCTAAACTGTGAACCCTAAACCCTAACCTTTATCTTTGAAACAATAAATCCTAGAACCCACAAATTCTAAACTTTTTAGCCAAAAACTCAATTCCCTAAATTTAAAAAGTGCATAACCCTAAAATGTAAAACCCTAAAACCCTAGCATGGAAACTTAACTTAGACACTGCAAAACACTAGACCTTGAACCGTAAAACCTAAATCTTGAAACCCTAAAAACCTTTACATGTAAAACTTAAACCGTAAGAACCTAAAACCATAAAAAAAAAACCATAAACCCTAAGACCCTATACCCCAAACACTAAACATTTTTAGCCTAAACCCTAAACCCTAAACCTTAAAACCCTAGCATGGAAACCTAACTTTGACACTGTAAAACACTAGACCTCAAAACCCTAAAACCGAAATCTTGAAACCCTAAAAACCTTTACATGTAAAACCTAAACCCTGAGAACCAAAAATCATAAAAAAAACCATAAACCCTAAAACCCTATACCCTAAACACTAAACGTTTTTAGCCTAAACCCTAAAACCCTGTATTTTGAAAGTGTAAGAGCCTAAACTATGAAACCCAAAAACCATAACTTGGAAAACCATAAACCTTAACGTTGAAACCCCAAACCTTTGAAACTATAAAGCCCTAAATCCTAAATCCGAAACCCTAAAACCCTAAAAACTATAACATGGAAAACCTAAACCCTAAAACCTTAAAAATCCTAACATGGAAACCTAAACCCTAAAATCCTAAAACCTTAAAAAATAAACCCTAAACCCTAAAACTCTAAATCCTAACCGCTAAAACCCTAAACCTAAATGCCTAAAACCCTAACATCTAAACTCAAAAACCCAAGCACCCTAAAACCTATAACATCAAGCCATTGAAATCCTAAACCTTGAACCCGAAACCCTAACCTTTATCTATGAAACACGAAATCCTACAAAAAATGCCAAACTTTTTTACCCTAAACGCCAAAGCCCTAAATTTAGAAAGTGTCTAACCGTAAAACGTAAAACGCTAAACACCTACCATGAAAAACCTAACTAACAATGATATTGCAAAACCTAAAACATAAACCCTAAAACCCAAATCTTGAAACCCTAAAACCCCTAACATGTGAAACCTAAACTCTAGAAACCTAAAACCATAAAAAATAAACCCTAAACACTAAACTTTTTTAGCCTAAACCCTAAACCCTAAACCTTAAAACCCTAGCATGGAAACCTAACTTTGACACTGTAAAACACTAGACCTTAAACCCTAAAACCGAAATCTTGAAACCCTAAAAACCTTTACATGTAAAACCTAAACCCTGAGAACCAAAAATCATAAAAAAAACCCATAAACCCTATACCCTAAACACTAAACGTTTTTAGCCTAAACCCTAAAACCCTGTATTTTGAAAGTGTAAGAGCCTAAACTGTGAAACCCAAAAACCATAACTTGGAAAATCATAAACCTTAACGTTGAAACCCCAAACCTTTGAAACTTTAAAGCCCTAAATCCTAAATCCGAAACCCTAAAACCCAAAAAACTATAACATGGAAAACCTAAACCCTAAAACCTTAAAAATCCTAACATGGAAACCTAAACCCTAAAATCCTAAAACCTTAAAAAATAAACCCTAAACCCTAAAACTCTAAATCCTAACCGCTAAAACCCTAAACCTAAATGCCTAAAACCCTAACATCTAAACTCAAAAACCCAATCACCCTAAAACCTTTAACATCAAGCCATTGAAATCCTAAACCTTGAACCCGAAACCCTAACCGTTATCTATGAAACACGAAATCCTACAAAAAATGCCAAACTTTTTTACCCTAAACGCCAAAGCCCTAAATTTAGAAAGTGTATAACCGTAAAACGTAAAACCCTAAACACCTACCATGAAAAACCTAACTAACAATGGTATTGCAAAACCTAGAACATAAACCCTAAAACCCAAATCTTGAAACCCTAAAAACCCTAACATGTAAAACCTACACCCTAAAACCATAAAAAATAAACCCTAAAAACTAAACCTTTTTTAGCCTAAACCCTAGAACCTTTAATTTTTAAAGTGTAAGAGCCTAAACTGTAAAACTGAGAAACCATAACTTGGAAAACCATAAACCTTAACGTTGAAACCCTAAACCTTTGAAACTATAAAGCCCTAAATCCTAAATCCGAAACCCTAAAACCCTAAAAACTATAACATGGAAAACCTAAACCCTAAAACCTTAAAAATCCTAACATGGAAACCTAAACCCTAAAATCCTAAAACCTTAAAAAATAAACCCTAAACCCTAAAACTCTAAATCCGAACCGCTAAAACCCTAAACCTAAATGCCTAAAACCCTAACATCGAAACTCAAAAACCCAAGCACCCTAAAACCTTTAACATCAAGCCATTGAAATCCTAAACCTTGAACCCGAAACCCTAACCTTTATCTATGAAACACGAAATCCTACAAAAAATGCCAAACTTTTTTACCCTAAATGCCAAAGCCCTAAATTTAGAAAGTGTATAACCGTAAAACGTAAAACGCTAAACACCTACCATGAAAAACCTAACTAACAATGATATTGCAAAACCTAAAACATAAACCCTAAAGCCCAAATCTTGAAACCCTAAAACCCCTAACATGTAATACCTAAACCCTAAAAACCTAAAACCATAAAAAATAAACCCTAAACACTAAACTTTTTTTAGCCTAAACCCTAAAACCTTTAATTTTGAAAGTGCAAGAGCCTAAACTGTAAAATCCTAAAACCCTAACCGGAAAAACCAAAAACCCTCACATTGAAACCCTAAACCCTTGAACCCTAAATTTAAAAACCCTAAATCCTAAGCCCTAAACCACAAAACCTTGAAATCCAAAATCGTGAACCCTTAACCCTAAACTTTATCCATTAAACACTAAACCCTAGAACACTAAAACTCTAAACACCAAACCCTAAACCCTAAACATAAAAACTCTAAACCCAAAACCCTAACATTGAAACCCTAAAACCCCGAACCTTAGAAATCCTAAACCATGAACCTTAAACCCTAACCTTTATGTATTAAACACTAAATCCTAGAACCCTACAACCCTTGAAACCCTAACATTGACACCCTAAAACCCTAAACACTAAGCCAAAACGTAAAACCCTAAAACCCTAAACTCTAAACCCTATACCCTAAAACCCTAAAACCCTAACATAGAAAACCTAATATTAATACCCCAACACCATAAACCCTAAACGTAAAACACTAACCCTAAACCCTCAACCCTAAAACCCTAACATAGAAAAGCTTAAACCCTTACGTTGACACTCAAAAACCCTTTACCCTAAAACCTTAACCCTAAAACCCTAACATGGAAAGTATTAACCCTAAAAATCAAAAACCTTAAAAAATAAACCCAAAACCCTAAAACCCCGAACCCTAAACCCTAAAACCTTTAACATCAAACCCATGAAATCCTAAACTGTGAACCCTAAACCCTAACCTTTATCTTTGAAACAATAAATCCTAGAACCCACAAATTCTAAACTTTTTAGCCAAAACCTCAATTCCCTAAATTTAAAAAGTGCATAACCCGAAAATGTAAAACCCTAAAACCCTAGCATGGAAACTTAACTTAGACACTGCAAAACACTAGACCTTGAACCGTAAAACCTAAATCTTGAAACCCTAAAAACCTTTACATGTAAAACCTAAACCGCAAGAACCTAAAACCATAAAAAAAAACCATAAACCCTAAGACCCTATACCCCAAACACTAAACTTTTTTAGCCTAAACCCTAAACCCTAAACCTTAAAACCCTAGCATGGAAACCTAACTTTGACACTGTAAAACACTAGACCTTAAACCCTAAAACTGAAATCTTGAAACCCTAAAAACCTTTACATGTAAAACCTAAACCCTGAGAACCAAAAATCATAAAAAAAAACCATAAACCCAAAAACCCTATACCCTAAACACTAAACGTTTTTAGCCTAAACCCTAAAACCCTGTATTTTGAAAGTGTAAGAGCCTAAACTGTAAAACCCAGAAACCATAACTTGGAAAACCATAAACCTTAACGTTGAAACCCTAAACCTTTGAAACTATAAAGCCCTAAATCCTAAATCCGAAACCCTAAAACCCTAAAAACTATAACATGGAAAACCTAAACCCTAAAACCTTAAAAATCCTAACATGGAAACCTAAACCCTAAAATCCTAAAACCTTAAAAAATAAACCCTAAACCCTAAAACTCTAAATCCTAACCCCTAAAATCCTAAACCTAAATCCCTAAAACCCTAACATCTACACTAAAAAACCCAAGCACCCTAAAACCTTTAACATCGAGCCATTGAAATCCTAAACCTTGAACCCAAAACCCTAACCTTTATCTATGAAACACGAAATCCTACAAAAAATGCCAAACTTTATTGCCCTAAACGCCAAAGCCCTAAATTTAGAAAGTGTATAACCGTAAAACGTAAAACCCTAAACACCTACCATGAAAAACCTAACTAACAATGATATTGCAAAACCTAAAACATAAACCCTAAAACCCAAATCTTGAAACCCTAAAACCCCTAAAATGTAAAACCTAAACTCTAAAAACCTAAAACCATAAAAAATAAACCCTAAACACACACTTTTTTTAGCCTAAACCCTAAAACCTTTAATTTTGAAAGTGCAAGAGCCTAAACTGTAAAATCCTAAAACCCTAACCGGAAAAACCAAAAACCCTCACATTGAAACCCTAAACCCTTGAACCCTAAATTTAAAAACCCTAAATCCTAAACCCTAAACCACAAAACCTTGAAATCCTAAATCGTGAACCCTTAACCCTAAACTTTATCTATTAAACACTAAACCCTAGAACACTAAAACTCTAAACACCAAATCCTAAACCCTAAACATAAAAACTCTAAACCCAAAACCCTAACATTGAAACCCTAAAACCCCGAACCTTAGAAATCCTAAACCATGAACCTTAAACCCTAACCTTTATCTATTAAACACTAAATCCTAGAACCCTACAACCCTTGAAACCCGAACATTGACACCCTAAAACCCTAAACACTAAGCCAAAACGTAAAACGCTAAAACCCTAAACTCTAAACCCTAAACCCTAAAACCCTAAAAACCCTAACATAGAAAACCTAATATTAATACCCCAAAACCATAAACCCTAAACGTAAAACATTAACCCTAAACCCTCAGCCCTAAAACCCTAACATAGAAAAGCTTAAACCCTTACGTTGACACTCAAAAACCCTTTACCCTAAAACCTTAACCCTAAAACCCTAACATGGAAAGTATTAACCCTAAAAATCAAAAAACCTTAAAAAATAAAACCCAAAACCCTAAAACCCCGAACCCTAAACCCTAAAACCTTTAACATCAAACCCATGAAATCCCTAAACTCGTGAACCCTAAACCCTAACCTTTATCTTTGAAACAATAAATCCTAGAACCCACAAATTCTAAACTTTTTAGCCAAAACCTCAATTCCCTAAATTTAAAAAGTGCATAACCCGAAAATGTAAAACCCTAAAACCCTAGCATGGAAACTTAACTTAGACACTGCAAAACACTAGACCTTGAACCGTAAAACCTAAATCTTGAAACCCTAAAAACCTTTACATGTAAAACCTAAACCGCAAGAACCTAAAACCATAAAAAAAAAACCATAAACCCTAAGACCCTATACCCCAAACACTAAACTTTTTTAGCCTAAACCCTAAACCCTAAACCTTAAAACCCTAGCATGGAAACCTAACTTTGACACTGTAAAACACTAGACCTTAAACCCTAAAACTGAAATCTTGAAACCCTAAAAACCTTTACATGTAAAACCTAAACCCTGAGAACCAAAAATCATAAAAAAAAACCATAAACCCAAAAACCCTATACCCTAAACACTAAACGTTTTTAGCCTAAACCCTAAAACCCTGTATTTTGAAAGTGTAAGAGCCTAAACTGTAAAACCCAGAAACCATAACTTGGAAAACCATAAACCTTAACGTTGAAACCCTAAACCTTTGAAACTATAAAGCCCTAAATCCTAAATCCGAAACCCTAAAACCCTAAAAACTATAACATGGAAAACCTAAACCCTAAAACCTTAAAAATCCTAACATGGAAACCTAAACCCTAAAATCCTAAAACCTTAAAAAATAAACCCTAAACCCTAAAACTCTAAATCCTAACCCCTAAAATCCTAAACCTAAATCCCTAAAACCCTAACATCTACACTAAAAACCCAAGCACCCTAAAACCTTTAACATCGAGCCATTGAAATCCTAAACCTTGAACCCAAAACCCTAACCTTTATCTATGAAACACGAAATCCTACAAAAAATGCCAAACTTTTTTGCCCTAAACGCCAAAGCCCTAAATTTAGAAAGTGTATAACCGTAAAACGTAAAACCCTAAACACCTACCATGAAAAACCTAACTAACAATGATATTGCAAAACCTAAAACATAAACCCTAAAACCCAAATCTTGAAACCCTAAAACCCCTAAACATGTAAAACCTAAACCCTAAAAACCTAAAACCATAAAAAAAATAAACCCTAAACACTACACTTTTTTTAGCCTAAACCCTAAAACCTTTAATTTTGAAAGTGCAAGAGCCTAAACTGTAAAATCCTAAAACCCTAACCGGAAAAACCAAAAACCCTCACATTGAAACCCTAAACCCTTGAACCCTAAATTTAAAAACCCTAAATCCTAAACCCTAAACCACAAAACCTTGAAATCCTAAATCGTGAACCCTTAACCCTAAACTTTATCTATTAAACACTAAACCCTAGAACACTAAAACTCTAAACACCAAATCCTAAACCCTAAACATAAAAACTCTAAACCCAAAACCCTAACATTGAAACCCTAAAACCCCGAACCTTAGAAATCCTAAACCATGAACCTTAAACCCTAACCTTTATCTATTAAACACTAAATCCTAGAACCCTACAACCCTTGAAACCCTAAACACTAAGCCAAAATGTAAAACCCTAAACTCTAAACCCTAAACCCTAAAACCCTAAAAACCCTAACATAGAAAACCTAATATTAATACCCCAAAACCATAAACCCTAAACGTAAAACACTAACCCTAAACCCTCAGCCCTAAAACCCTAACATAGAAAAGCTTAAACCCTTACGTTGACACTCAAAAACCCTTTACCCTAAAACCTTAACCCTAAAACCCTAACATGGAAAGTATTAACCCTAAAATTCAAAAACCTTAAAAAATAAACCCAAAACCCTAAAACCCCGAACCCTAAACCCTAAAACCTTTAACATCAAACCCATGAAATCCTAAACTGTGAACCCTAAACCCTAACCTTTATCTTTGAAACAATAAATCCTAGAACCCACAAATTCTAAACTTTTTAGCCAAAACCTCAATTCCCTAAATTTAAAAAGTGCATAACCCGAAAATGTAAAACCCTAAAACCCTAGCATGGAAACTTAACTTAGACACTGCAAAACACTAGACCTTGAACCGTAAAACCTAAATCTTGAAACCCTAAAAACCTTTACATGTAAAACCTAAACCGTAAGAACCTAAAACGATAAAAAAAAAAAACCATAAACCCTAAGACCCTATACCCCAAACACTAAACTTTTTTAGCCTAAACCCTAAACCCTAAACCATAAAACCCTAGCACGGAAACCTAACTTTGACACTGTAAAACACTAGACCTTAAACCCTAAAACCGAAATCTTGAAACCCTAAAAACCTTTACATGTAAAACCTAAACCCTGAGAACCAAAAATCATAAAAAAAAACCATAAACCCTAAAACCCTATACCCTAAACACTAAACGTTTTTAGCCTAAACCCTAAAACCCTGTATTTTGAAAGTGTAAGAGCCTAAACTGTGAAACCCAAAAACCATAACTTGGAAAACCATAAACCTTAACGTTGAAACCCTAAACCTTTGAAACTATAAAGCCCTAAATCCTAAATCCGAAACCCTAAAACCCTAAAAACTATAACATGGAAAACCTAAACCCTAAAACCTTAAAAATCCTAACATGGAAACCTAAACCCTAAAATCCTAAAACCTTAAAAAATAAACCCTAAACCCTAAAACTCTAAATCCTAACCCCTAAAATCCTAAACCTAAATCCCTAAAACCCTAACATCTACACTCAAAAACCCAAGCACCCTAAAACCTTTAACATCGAGCCATTGAAATCTTAAACCTTGAACCCGAAACCCAAAACGTTATCTATGAAACACGAAATCCTACAAAAAATGCCAAACTTTTTTGCCCTAAACGCCAAAGCCCTAAATTTAGAAAGTGTATAACCGTAAAACGTAAAACTATCAACACCTACCATGAAAAACCTAACTAACAATGATATTGCAAAACCTAAAACATAAACCCTAAAACCAAAATCTTGAAACCCTAAAACCCCTAACATGTAAAACCTAAACCCTAAAACCTAAAACCATAAAAAATAAACCCTAAACACTAAACTTTTTTTAGCCTAAACCCTAAAACCTTTAATTTTGAAAGTGCAAGAGCCTAAACTGTAAAATCCTAAAACCCTAACCGGAAAAACCAAAAACCCTCACATTGAAACCCTAAACCCTTGAACCCTAAATTTAAAAACCCTAAATCCTAATCCCTAAACCACAAAACCTTGAAATCCTAAATCGTGAACCCTTAACCCTAAACTTTAGCTATTAAACACTAACCCTAGAACACTAAAACTCTAAACACCAAAACCCTAAACCCTAAACATAAAAAACTCTAAACCCAAAACCCTAACATTGAAAACCCTAAAACCCCCGAACCTTAGAAATCCTAAACCATGAACCTTAAACCCTAACCTTTATCTATTAAACACTAAATCCTAGAACCCTACAACCCTTGAAACCCTAACATCGACACCCCTAAAACCCTAAACACTAAGCCAAAACGTAAAACCCTAAACTCTAAACCCTAAACCCTAAAACCCTAAAAACCCTAACATAGAAAACCTAATATTAATACCCCCAAAACCATAAACCCTAAACGTAAAACACTAACCCTAAACCCTCACTCTAAAACCCTAACATAGAAAAGCTTAAACCCTTACGTTGACACTCAAAAACCCTTTACCCTAAAAACCTTAACCCTAAAACCCTAACATGGAAAGTATTAACCCTAAAAATCAAAAAACCTTAAAAAAATAAACCCAAAACCCTAAAACCCCGAACCCTAAACCCTAAAAACCTTTAACATCAAACCCATGAAATCCTAAACCGTGAACCCTAAACCCTAACCTTTATCTTTGAAACAATAAATCCTAGAACCCACAAATTCTAAACTTTTTAGCCAAAACCTCAATTCCCTAAATTTAAAAAAGTGCATAACCCTAAAATGTAAAACCCTAAAACCCTAGCATGGAAACTTAACTTAGACACTCGCAAAACACTAGACCTTGAACCGTAAAACCTAAATCTTGAAACCCTAAAAAC